>CAUYRT010052303.1:0-53172 GCA_963574885.1 Lepilemur ruficaudatus | reverse complement strand
GTTGGCCAATTAATTTCTTTCTATTATTAGTAGAGACAGGGTCTCGCTCTTGCTCAGGCTGGTTTCGAACTCCTGACCTTGAGCAATCCACCCGCCTCGGCCTCCCAGAGTGCTAGGATTACAGGCGTGAGCCACCACGCCTGGCCAGAATAGGTTTTTTATTGACAGCTGCTCTTGGCAGTTTGCAAGGACTTAAAGCTGGTTCATGTGGTTGAAGGACCCACCTGTCTAAGCACAGGGATAGAGTCAGTTTATCATTGGAAGTTTTATCCACACTCATTCCTTGCCTGCCTGAAAGTTCTCCTTATCCCCAGTAGAGCCACACCACCTCCAAGCCCGTTTTTACTGGCCTTCGGTGCCCTTTCTCCTCCCCTACCTGAATTCTCCACCTCTGCCCAGTTCCACTTCCACGATGAAGCCCTCCCTTGTATTACATCTCGCCCTTTCTCTGCTTCCTCTAACCTTCTGTATCTGTTCAGTGGTTCTTTGATTTATTCAACAGGTATCAATTATGCCTATGGTGCTGAAGCACATGCTGTTTCCTGATTTCACATGTTTGTCTTACCTTCTCTGCCTCCATGAACTGCACATTAGCTATTAAAACTCTGATACTGAAGTTGCACCCCAGATCTGTTCAATAAGATTCTGGCAGCATATTTTTTAACTTTATATTTTGAAATAATTGTAAATGTGCATGAGATTGCTATCAATTGTACAGAGAGGTCCCTTGTGCCCTTCCCTCAGTTTCCCCCCATTCCCGACATTTTGCCTAACTAGAGTGTGATATCACAGGCACAAAATTGACATTGGTCCAACCCAGCAAACTCATCCATCAGATTTCACCAGCTTTTGCACTGATGGGTGTGCGTGGTTAGCTCTATGCAATTTTATCACATGTGTAGATTTGTGCCAGCCACAGGTGTCTCCCTTTATCACAGGCCTGAGACCTGAGTGGGGCTGGGATGGTGCGTGCCAGGTTGCTGGAGTCCTCTTCTGGCCTGCTTGCACAGATAGCTATTTGCAGGGCTGGGGAATGAAATTGAAAATAGACCAAACAATGTGACAGTTTTCTGCTGCTATTTTTTCTTCCATGAACAGAATGTTCAGCATTATTTTTTTTTTCTCTTTGTGCAATACTGCAAGTGAGAAATAATCTGATTGGAATGCTGGCTTATGCTGTTTATAAGCCTGCAGTCTCCAGCAAGCTGTGCAAAGGGAGCTTTCCCGAGGAGGACGTCCAGGGACTTGGAGGGTGGAAGGGTTGGCGGTTAGCTACAGCCACGCCCGCGTGCTGGTTCGGCTGGGAAGTAAATGAATCGTGTGCATATGGATGGTGCTCCTGGAAGCTTCTCTTTTCCCCGGAAGTTTTCTAATGCTTTTTGCCTGAAAGCTGTCGAGGAGTGGCCTGGCCCATTAACACAGGGTCTGGGAAGGAAGGGCGAGAATGTCTGAGGCTGGGGCGTAGTTTGCCTCAGAGTTTGTCTGCTAAACAGCTTAGGGGAGAGATGGGCACCTCGGGCCACCTGCTTGCTTTTGTCAAACTCCTGGGATCTGAGGCCTGAGATGGAATGACTGTGGGAAACACAATAGAGCTTGGGTTTGGGGTGCACAGCCAGACAGAAGGATGAATCCTTTCCATCCTACTGAGGTCTCCCTTCTAATCTCAAGAGAGGGGACATGAAGGCTTCATGATTGGCAGTGTCACATGGGAGCTTAGAAAAAGTGGAGTCCTTTATTTCCTGGGAGACTCTAATCTGAGGATATAATTCTTCCCTTTATTTAGGAAACATGTATGAATCACACACTCTGTGCTTGGTATGGAGCTTGGTTCTGGGGACACAAAGATTAGTAACACAAAGACTGACCAGGTATTTGTCTCTTTAGATGTAACTTAATTTTATTTTATCTTTTCTCCTGAGTGGGAGGTGGATTTGGGTTGTACAAGAGAAGAAGTTGATTATTTTGGCTTATTGCAATTTACAAATGCCCAGAAGATATAGATATAAAACAATCAGATTTTAAAGGTCACATTCCTTATTCTTCATGCCCTATGGAAGTATTCTATATCTCGATTGGGGTGCTAGTTACACAGGTGAATAATACATTTGTCAAAAATTCACCAAAGTGTACACGTAAGATCTGTGCATTTCACTGTGTGTAAATTTTTTACCTTTAAAAAAAAAATCACATACCAAGCAGAAACAGAAAAGAAGTAGTGAAGACCCAGTTAAGAGGAGACCACTTTAGTCAGGGATAAAACCCTGATTTTCAATATTTAGCCTAACAATTTCAGATGCTGGCGTCCACCAAACTGAATACACCTGTGGCCCCAAACCTCTGCCCTCCGAAGCATAGACGTGTGTCCTTCAGCAGACTTGCTCCAGCCCTGGCCTGGGTGTGTCTGGTCCTGTTCCCACTTCTGGAACATTCCTCCACACCCCACTAGGACCAGTGAGGTCCTGCCTCCCCCACAAAGCCTTTCTTGATATCTATCACCAGTCCCTCGAAGTAATCTTTGCCTTTTCTTCTTTGCCTGTGTTGACTGCTTTGCCCCTTTATGACTCAGGGTCTTTCATTTGTATTTACCAAACAAGCTCGTGCACATGCAGAGCTTAGGACGGTGGATGGCGCAAAGTAAGTGCTTAGCAGATGATCACTATTACTTTTGTTGCTGCTGTAGTTTATGCTCATGATCAGTCTCCCTGTGGCCTATGTGCTTGGCTGGCATAAAGTCCAGCGGGGGCTGCGTTGTGTCCCTTTGGTGCCCAGCATGACGTGATGCTGGGCACTTGTGCTCATTTGAATCCACTGAAATCTGCACAGCTGCGTGCAAACTCCAGGCAAACTCAAAGCCCATGATGTGGGGAGTCTGACTACGCCAGAGATGTGACTGAGAGAAATTCTAGTGCAGACTTCTGCACGTAGATGCAGCACCAAGCAGGTGGCATGGGGCAGGAGGGTGGGCCCAGGATTCTAAAACCCTTCTCCAGCCATGCCGCTGAGAGGCCTTGAGTAAAGTCTGGTCCCAAATGTAGCCGAGGAGTGGAGGTTGCAGCTTCAGAGCACATGGTCTTTGTGGATGGTCTTTTGGGTTTCCTGTTTGCATCCTGGGGTGGGGTAATAAGATGTCACTCAATGACAACAGACTTGCCTTTCAAAGTGATGCTTGGCAAAGGGCCTTCGTGACCATGACACCTGCTCATCTTCCCTGCCCACCTTGAGCGGGCAAGGGCTGGGCCACCCTGCTCATTAGGTCGGCATCTGTCCCCACCAGCCTGCCAGCAGCTGATGCTCATAAATCCTGGAGCCCTGAGCCTGCTGGGCTGAAAGGGGCTGAGCTTTTAGAGTCATTTATGACAATGGGCTCGGCAAGAGCTGCTAGATTGATTTATAATTGGGATGAGGGGCCTCCCTGCATCCCTGGAGCCCAGGTTGCTAAACTGGACCAGCGCGGGAGGGTGGTTCTGGCTCACTGGCTTCATGAAAAGGACAAATGCAGAGATGCGGTTCCCCCCAGACCAGCATGGATGGCTCTCCACAGAGCTGACTCCAGCACGCCTGGGGCCTCCTAACTTGGATACCTTGCACAATGCGGTTCCTTGTTTGGGAGAACAAATTGAACTTGTGCCTTCGGGAGGGCAGAACACTCAGCAGGGTCTTCCAGGCTAACTTTGGGATCAGTCCTCTAAAATCACAACAGTTTCACAGGAGAATAATAACAATGAAAATGGCAGATAATATTCATTGTCTGCCTAACATCTACTTGGCATTGAGCTAAAGATGTCAAATGGCTCATCTCATTCAATGAGGTGCAGGAACTATTATCAGGCCTATTTGGTAGATGAGGAAACTGAGGCTCAGAGGGTTAAATAGCCTACTCAGGGACACACCTTAGCAGAGGCAGAGTTTGGCTTTGGACTAGATGGCTTGGCTTGGGGTTTGGGTGCCTTTCCTTTCTACTGCTCTAGGCACAGGACTTGGCATTACCAGCCTGAGCAATGGGTCTGATGAATCGTCAGAGATGCTGGGAGCCTCCACGTAAGATGGCAAAGCCTGGGATGATGGAAAACCAGGTGTCTGGGGGTCAAGAAACTGGGATTCCAACGTCATTGTAGCCACTAAGCAGCTGTGTGACTTTAGGTCTGTCACATCCCTGCTCTGTGCCCTCTGTCAAATGGGCACACTGTCCTTAATTGTTATTGTTGGTTTGTAAATAAGGATATCAACTTGCAATAAATGTGAAAACACAGAGAAAAAAATTAATAATGATGGCAGTAACTGCCCTTGTCCCAGTAGGAAGGCCCCACCATAGGGAATGCTGACTTGGACGAGAGCTTCACAGTTCAGGTGGTGGAGAGGGTGGGCATTTGACAGGCCAGGTCTGTTTCATCTCTCCCTTCCTCCTCCCGCCTTGGACTGTGGACTCCCTGGACTTCAGGGAAGCTGGCGTCTGCTCACCTTCTCTCAGGGTCTTTTCTTCCTCCCGGCGTGGGGCTTTCGGGAGTGTGTTTGGTAAATGCGGTGGCTAATCTCACTCCTGTGTCTCCTACCCTTCCCACCAGCTCCTCTCCGTTCTCCTCACCTCTCGTTCTCTCTTTCTGCTGGTTCTCTTTCATCAAAGATGAATCTCAGAATCCCAACCGCGAACCCAACTGTCTCCACCGCTGCAGGTTTCAGATCAGCCCGCATGACGGTGGCGCTTTTTACAGCAGCAGAAGATGCTGATGCATAATTCAACAAACAATCCAGAATTGCATCAGAATCCAAATTACTCACATCAGAAGGATCTTGATGTTAAACACTGTCTCTTAAAAACTCACTTCATTCATGCCAGTTCCTGTTCTTTTATCTTCCAGCATTTGTAAAATATTTGGGAAGGCCGGGCTGCGGAGAAGAGTTTTAGCCTTTTCCTGGATGGTTGGGTATCCCTGCAGAGAATGTGGGTGGTGTGAGGCCCCCACCCCTGGGCCAGCTGTTGAGGTGGCAGGTGGCTCTTGGCGCTGGGCTCCCCGAAACCCCAGGCAGGTGTGGGGCAAGGCCAGCCTTGGGGGGCCGCAACCCCCCAACCATAGCAGGGTCCTTCCATAAAGAGGTCAGCATCCTAGTCCACCCTGGACAGGCTGTGCTGCTTAGTGGTTAAAAGCACACAGGCTTTGGGAGAAGCCTCCTGAGGTTCAAAGACTGGCCCTGCCACTCACTAATTAGATGTTTGACCTTTGACATGGTGCTTAACCTCTCTGTGCCTTAGTTTCCTCATCTCTCAATTGTGGATGAAAACAGTGCTTATCTTACAGTGCTGTTGTGAAAATTAGAGTTAATAGATGTGAGTGCTACATAGTGTTGGCTATTATTGTTATTTAAGAAACTTCCATGGAGATCTAGGAACCCCTGGGTCTCTCCATTCCCTTCATGGTCTCCCCAATTTTCAAAGCATGAGACTGGCATTGTGCCTCTTCAGTATCTGGATTGAGTCTCTGGAGTCCTCTGCTCCATATCTGTGGAGGGGACATCCCAGGAGGCAGGCTGACAGCCTTCTCTTGATGGGATCACTTGGCCACCCAGCTTTGCATTTCTAGGATGCAGCTGACCTAAGCCTACCCTGGTTCAGCTGTGTGTCCCAGGAAGCCCCCAGGAAGTATCGCTGTCTGTCTCTAGTAAGGCTCAAAGAATCAGAAATTTATATCCCATCAAGCTATGGCAGCTCTTGGGATACTAGTAACCTGTAATTTGGAAGAAAATAAAACAAAACATCCCCAAATAATCTTTCTGTGCCTTGAACTTGTGTGCAGGCAGAGGGTGCAAAGGAAGAAACTCTTAACTTGGAATTGGGCTACTAACTGGCTTCGCCATTTATCCCCTGGCCATTGGGGACCCTCTGTTTACTCTGTCCTTCTTTCTGGGCCAAGTGGTTACAGGTTGCACTTGCACCTGGGCTTCCTGCTTTCTCTGGGAGACACAGAGAACCAAGTGACATTCCCTCTCTTTACAAGAGGCTCATCGAGACCCCCAGTTTGCAGGCTGTGTCCATCAGCGACACCCCGTGCAATCTGCGTGGGCGCCAGGGCTCAGCTGGTGGATGCTGCTTTCCCCGGTTCCACCCGGCAGCACCTTGGGGGCCACATGACCAGACATGAGGTGCACAGTGGGACGTGCTGGGCTGCCTGCAAGACGTGGAACAGGGCTCCGAGACCCCAGCTCAGTGCTGTGTCACCAAATGTATCTGGCTGGCACCCTTCATCAGCAGGAGTCTCTCTGGGGTCCCTCCCAAGGTTTTTGTATCTTTCTTCTTCTCATAGCGCCTCAGAGTCTAAAGAAACTTCTTATCCCTTTTGTGTCTGCTCCTCCATCTTCCTTTCTACCTGAATGGCCACTGGCCAGTGTCCTCAGCTATGCCACCCAGCCCCTGTAAATCCCATGTCCTGTCACCCTGCAGTAGACACAAAACTGAGTGTTTTCTAGGAGCCTGGCGGGCCAGCTGTGGCCCCATCTCAAGTCCAGGCCTGAATGCCTAATGGGTGTTTTCTCCGCTGTTTCCAGGAGTGAAAGTGGGTTATTTGATCAGTAGCCCTGCTGACTGCTTCTGAGCCACTGTGGTTGTCACGCACTTGCTGCGGGGCTGCAGACAGATGCAGCTTCGCGCTGCTGGAGTGTGCAGCCGCCCCACCCCCTCTGAAAGGCAGGGCCACATGTGCACGCAACGAGGACCCAAGTCCCTGAAGGCTGGTCCCAGAGCCACATGTGGCCACAGAGCATCCCGGCTAAGCAGAGGGAGGTGGGAGGTGGGGAGGGAAGGCAGGCGCTCAGGACAGGACTGAAAACGCAGTGGGTGGGCCAGCCACTTCCTCCCATGGCTCAGATCCCAGGGCAGGAGCTGTGGGAGAAAGTGGGGAAAAGTGCTCCCCGGGTTCTCATGATCTCTTCCTGGGCTCAGCTGTGGCCCTGGGGTCACACTCACTCAGTTTTACTCTCATGTTGTATGCAATGTGACTGCTAGAAGACGACTAACTGACTTTAGCAGAGAGAGGTTAGGGGATTTACCCAACATCACACAGTAGGCTAATGGTGGGATAGAAATGAAGACCTAGTTCTCTTCCTTCCAAAGTGCTGTATGCACTCCTAACAGCTAGAGTCAGACTCAGATGGCTAGACCTCCCCCTTCCAGGCTCAGAGAGGTGAAGCAACTTGCCCAAAGTCACACAGCCCATTAGTGGCAGAGTTGGGACTAGAACCTAACTCTGAATCTAGTGTTTGTTCCACTTCCCACTCTGATCACATTTGCTGGTCCCTTCGGCTGCTCCCCTCATTAGCTAGGGAGGAAAGACCCTCCTAGGGACTGGCATCTGCTGGTGCCATCTGCACCAATCGGCCTGGGCGTCTCGAGGGGGTAGGACAGAGGCAGCCCCGCCGTCTGGGCACCACTTCAGAGGAAAGGCGGCCCCATCCCGGCCCAGGGGTTGAACGCAAGGGCAGGCTTTGCATAAGCACAAACTGCTCCCTTCCCCGCTCCTGCCCCCTCCCATGTGTCCTGGGTCTTGGCCAGGGCTTGGGAAAAACAATCTGGATGGCTGCTAGCCAGGCAGACCCCCAGGTTGTCAGAGAATGGGGAGGGTCAGGGAGAGATGCCAGTTAGCATGAAAAAAAAAGAGGGTGGGTTGTAAATTAGCGGCCTGCGTCTCAACAGCGCTGCGCCTGGAATCTGTAATGGGTCTCATCAGAAATTGGCCAGGGCCTCTGGATTGTTACAGGGCCCTTCCTCTGAGTCGGGCCTGGGCTTTATACTGCTGTGCCTGGAAGAATGGCTGTGTCCTGGTCCCACCTCGCTCTCCAGTTTCATCCGGACTGAACTTCAGGCCTCTAAATGTCCAGGCTCTCTCTGCTCCTGCATGGAGCCAGTCACCCCTGTCTGTGGGTTCCTACCGCCCTCTCCGCTTCCCCTGCCATGCCCATTCGCTCTTCGGTCTCTCCTCCTAGTCTAGGGGTTTCTAGAAAGCTGGGACTGCCTCTTGCTGCACTCTGTATTTTCAGTGCTTAGCACAGTGACATATAGTAGGTACTCAGTAAATATTTCTTGGATGGATGAATGAATGAATGACTGAATGATGGCTCACAAAATTAGAAACTGAGAGGTGAGCTTGCTGAGCTCCCAGTGATCATGAACCCTGCCCCAGCCCAGCTGCTGTGTGGGGCCCTGTGCTTTCCGCTCCTAGCTTTGACACCCAGGTTAGAGCCATTCACCACCTCTGGCTTGCAGACCCTCAAGGCTAAGTGCCATTCACTGTCATAGATGCCAGCAGATGGTCAGATGAGAGAGACAGTCTCCCTGACACCAAGGCCTCGCCGTCTGGTGGGGAAGCCTACAATGGGGAATGGGGATAGGGGCTGGGGTCAGGGGTGCTGGCGGTAGGGTATGCGGGCGCTAGACCTTGGAGGATAAGTGGGCCTTTCCCATGACGAGGGTGGGGAAGGGTGAGGAACAGCGTGAGAAACTCGGAGGAGGAACTGACATCACAGGTGTGGGGACCTGCAGGGTCTTGTTTGGCTGGAGTGGGGGCAAGGCCTGGCTGGAGAAGGGGCTGTGAGGCACCTTCATGCTGTCCTGAGAAGAGCACCTTCTAGGGGTCCCGACCACGGGGCCTGAGCACGCAGACAGACACAGAGAGGCCACGTCCTAGGGCTGCTGGGTTTTCGTGAGTGATCACGTCTGTTTTGTCTGCCAGCCAGCCCCAGGCTCAGCGGGTCTCTCGGGTCTGTGTCCACACCCTGGTTTGAGGTGCCCGGACCTGCGCAGTGCCCAGGACAGCCATGGTTTGCAGCATCTCCGACAGCAGGGACCCTGGGACAGTCTAGCGGAGGCTGGAGGCTGGCTGTTGCCACAGCAACTGCTGAGCAGTCTCCCCACCACAGCACTGAGGCCACACAGCAACTGCCAGGGCCTCTGGTCACCTGGCTGCCCATCCAGAGACCCGCCCCCAGGTGGAGTACGCAGAGGACAGGCTGGGAGAAATGCCACCATCTCTCCTCAGGGGTGACTCTGGAAGACAGGCTCCAGCCTGCGATGACAGGTTCACATTCACACACCATGTGAGCGCTGTTAGCTCTGTCCCCTCCCTTGGTGCCGTTCCGTTCCTTCCTTCAAGCATACGTGCGCTTGTTCATGGAATAAATGGACCCATGGACCCTGCCCTCAAGCACCGTATGTCTGGAAGGACAGCGATGTAGATGAGCAAGTCCCAGGTGCCTTTTGTTTGTGCCCAGAGCCTCCGCCCCCTCCATTGCTGTGCAGCTGCCTCCGTGGGCTCCCTGGCTTCTGTGGCTGAGTTGGGCCATGAGGAGCCTCGCGGGAGACTGGGGGGTGGAAAGGAGAGAGGTGGGGGGTTTATTCCACCAGTTCCTCTCTGTTAACCCCCCAGTTCCTCCCTGGGTGGCCTTGGGCTGGCTGCATCCTTTACCTGAGATCACCTCTCAAGGTGGGCTGCCCTCCAAGCCGCCTTCTCCGTTCAGCTTCCCACGGCCATCCTTCTGCTTCTCCTTTGGGTCAGAGGGTTATAAGGGTCCCTCACTCTCACTAGCCCCGGGGTCCTACGCTACCCTCGAAGTTTCCCTGTAGTTCCCCCAGGGGAGCCAGCGAAGTAACTAGAATACATCAGCACAAGCCGTCCCCACCGACAGAACACAGACTCGGGGAGGTCCCACTGTCCCCCACAGGCGCTGTTGGTCTCCACCCTCCTCCGTACCAGGAAGGGAACACGTGGGGGCAGCTCAGGTGAGAGCAGGGAAGGGGACCCCCAGGCCCGTCTCTGCCCTGGTCCTGATCCTGGACATCACGCCTCTCATTTCCACATGTCATCCACCTGGTGCCATGCTGCAGCAGCGTGGCCACATACCCACATGCACACACATGTGTGCACACACACACAGGGGTGCCACACCCTGCTCCTGCCAGCCTGTGGTCCTCCTGCCAGACAAAGAATCGCCTTCCCCATGATGCTAACTGGTTTTTGGCGGGGAGCAGACAAGATTCTGTCACCCTCTGCTTTGTTCAGCAGGACAAGGATGGAGTGAGGGGAGACGGCGCTGTGTGGGGCGTGGAGAAAGGACTGAGCTCACCGTCCGTGCTCCCTCTGACTCCATGGTCTTATCTGCACACTGGCTTTTGAGTCACCAGCAAAGAATTTCCTTTCTTATTACAGACATCATCTTCCAAGATTAAAAGCACAAAAGGAGAAAGGAAAAGCCTTTGCCCAGCTCATGCCCAGCCAGGGTGAGGAAGTATGAGCTAAACTGCACTTTCAAGGAGCCCAAGTGCACTCCAGAATGCTGGGTGTGACAGGCGTCCCTCAGGAAACACCCAGGGTGGGGGCGTTGGTGGTGAGAGGGGGTGAGTGCCACAGGGGCGTATGTGGGGCTTGCTCGGTCAGTGACAGCTGTTTTTGCAGCTGGGCCTTTTCTTTGGAGAATGTTGTCACTTCCAACCAGAGCTCTGGGAAGGCCACACCTTGCTCTGAGCTGCTTGTCACTGCTTGTGTGACTCAGGCTTCCCCCATGAGTTACAGGACTTGATGGCAAGAAGCCCCGCTTTGCAGCATAGAATAATGCAGGCTGATGCGCCCTAGACAATCCCAGCATTGAGAGGGAGGACCGATGTCATGAGAGATCCTGGGCCCCAGGCTTGATCTGGCCCCATCCTGAATCCCACAACCCCAAGGTCAAGGTGGTTCCCGTCTTAGCCTCCCTTGAGCCAATGCAGCCCCAGTGTGGGGCACAGGGCCTCTTGGGACCCCTTGGAGAAGTAACTGGGCAAGGCTCTTCATACGTACCTGTTCTCCAGCGAGGTGGATGGCTGGAGCCCCTTAGGTGGACAGGTAACAATGCATGGTCAGGACCACAGTAACTGTGTTAATAAGAAGACCATTTTCTCTGAACCCAAATTGAGAGTTGGGGTGGACTATTATGATATAATATTGACTACAGAAATTGTCACTTTGATGGACTGTCTGGTGACTGGGATGAATATGAGCGATTGACTCACAAATCATCAGTTTTTACATGTTAATCTCAGGTGGGGACACAAACTAGCTGGGTGACTTTGGGCAAGACACTTAACTACTGGGGACCCCAGTTTTGAGGGCCTCCCCTGCTCCGTGGATTGATGATTTTAGGTGGGAGAGGAGAGCAGTGCGGTTGGACTGAAGTGAGAGTTACGGTGCAGATGGGGGTGCCCAGGACAGGGAGCCCAGAAACAGCTGTACCCGGTCTGTACCCAGAGATAGGAGTCTCTCATGAACCCGGGCACAGTCCTGTGACTCCCTTCGGCTGGGCTAACGACAGGCTGTGCCTTCTCTCCTCGGCCGTGTGCAGGTTGACTGTTTTAATTAAGATCCGGGCTGCCTGTCAGTGGGAATTGATTGAAGCAGGTCTGCAGCCCGGGCAGAAGCAGAGACACGCTGGGGGAGGGCGGTGCAGAAAGCGGCCCCCAGGAGCGTCCAGCCTCGCTGGCTCTGTGCTGGAGACAGAGCAGGGCGCAGGGAGCCCTTAATGGCCGAGCAGATTAGGAACATGGTTCCGGCTGAGGGCACAGAGCCCTGGTGAATGATAATCAAACTTGCAGCCAGTCAACCAGCTAAGCAGACAAGATCTAAATAAACATGCTGCTGTCTCCAGCCGGGCCGGCCCCGCTCTCTGCTCCAGAATCAAGTTGTCTGCTCCGGCACCCTGACCTTGGACTCCCCGTTCACCCTGGGTCAGTGCCCATTTCCCAATATCAGATGCATAAACAACCCCCACCCTTGGTGCTCACGCTTCTGGGCTCATTTCAGATCTGGCAAGCGAGTGCTGTCATTCTCTGGTGGCTTCTCAACCATGGAGTTATCTGGCCACAGATGGGCTATCCCGTCCTCTCAGCTCTTCTCCTTCATTCGTGCCAGTTACCCAACTCCCGTAAAATAGCTCAGCCTGAAGACTGCCAACTTTTCCACCCATCTCCCGCTCTCCAACTTAGTTCCGATCCTTCAACATGAAGTATCTCAAATACTCAAACATATCCTGAGGGTTGGATGTGAAGAAGACATTTGTAACCTATGAACTTGGGAGCCTGGTCTATTCCAGCTCCTCTCAGACTTGCACATGCACACAGGTCACCTGGGGATTTTAGGCAAAGGTGTGCTCTGATTCAAGAGGTCTGGGTGGGGCCTGAGATTCTGAGATTTCTAACAAGCTGCCAGGTGATGCCGATACTCTTGGTCCCTGGACAACACATTGGATTGCAAAGGTCTGGACCAGTGCTGTTCAAAATGTGGTCTGTGAACTCTTTGTTAGTGGTTTGTGCTGAGATAGGTACAGGCACTGAGAGTGAGCATTTGGAAATTTATATAGCAATTTAATATTGATGCCACCTCCCAGAGCGTGGTCAGTGGATTTGTATATTGTGGTTTTAGCCAGATCTTTAGCATATCCTCATCTCACCTATTTTCCAGCCTCAGCTCAGTGTTTTCTTTCCAAGGCAGAGCTCTGGGTGTTTCAGACAAAGGCTGAACGTATCAGGGGATATGCCAGGAAATGCCAGCTAATGAGAGGGAGAGGCAGCCGGAGCGCCTCTGAGCGCGCAGCCTTGCAGGCGCCCACACCAAGCCTGGGAAGCACACTCCCTTCATCCCTAAGCAGGATTTTACTCTACTGTGGCAACCACCTGCCCCACTCCTGAGGAAGAAAAAGCCAGGCTGAAACGCAGGTCGGGCAGGAGGCTTCCTGCCTCGAGAGCACGCAGGGGAGGGCTGGGTGTTAATGAACCCAAGTGCAGTCATAACAGGAATGAGGCCAGCTGGGGCCCGCCCATGTTTGACCAGCGGTCATTTGGCAGGACCCAGACTGCTGGGGGAGTGGTCAGAGATGAAATCACAGCCCTGTTTTCTCCCCGCAAAGGCTGCCTTTGTTGTTCTTGGACTACTATGGGCTGCCATGCGTGCCGGCCAGGACCAGCAGGGGTGACCCTGGGGACGCAGGGCTGGCAGGACTCCTTTCACATTCACCCCACCCCCCACCCTTGGTATCTGGTCCAGTACAGGGCAGCTTATGGGCCTGGGCCCCTCCATCAGTGCCTTTGCACTGATTGGTTTTAGGTGCCCCCTCTTCTGAGCTGGAGGTAATCCCTCAAATATATCTGCTCTATGAAACATCTTGCCATCTTTACTAAATGCTCATTAAGTTTAAAAATCACAGAGAAAAGAGATTGATATTGAATAACCACGTGTTGAATGGTATTCTTATATCCTTTGGAAATCAGCCACTCCAGTGTTCAAAAAGGCTGTGATTTTAGGTAACCTCAGATGTAAAGGAGTGGTTAGATTTTGATTTGTGCTTATGATTTATTTTGGGTGACCCTAAGCTGCTTGATCTTCTAATTTGTGCAATTCATTAGTGAGGTGGCAGGTTGGTCACAGGAGGACTTGTCATTGAGGGGGTGTGTGTGTGTGTACGCTCACCTCTATATGAAAGGTGATACTTGCAGAGGCTTTTAAGTTGTTCTTTCAGGACTGCAGATGAGTCATCCTACCCTGGTTGTTCTGCCCTGCTGCCTGAGACACATGCCGCCATGCAGCTTCCTGAGACTGGTGTCTGGGGCTGAGTGTTATATCCGTGGCCAGAGAACAAAAGCAAAGCTGTTTGGTTGATCCAGGATTTCAACCTCTGGCTGTGGCCTCAGTAGTCCTGTCCCATATGCTTGGATCTTCTTAATACAGTTTGTGTAACTGAACTTTAATATACACGTTTACTGAAAATGGAAAGGATAAGGGGAAGAAGGGGTTTGTGGCCACATTTCATGTACCATGGTCCAAGTCTGCAAAGACTCCCACAGGCTTCACCTTTCTGGTACCAGCCTCTGCCCCACCCTTCAGCTACAGAGGGGCCCCCAGATTCCCAGAGTAACAGAGCAGCAGTTACTCTGGAAGGCCTGTTCCCCAGCTGTTCAGCAAACAGAAAGACTCCAGAGCTGTGTGCACTTATTTAGCGTGTTGTTAGCCTTGGATATTGGGAAATGGAAACAGATGAACCAGCATCTATCTCGGTGTGACCCCAGCCATACATCATGGCTCATATCCTGCCACCCCAAGTCCTTAGGGAGAAAAGACTTCTGAGAATGTCTCTCTGCTTAGCCTGTTTAGGTAGTTGGTCTCTTTTCCCTGCCCCAGGCACCCCCTGGGTACTCTTAGACACAGGAGTGTAGGGATATTCAACTCTTGTGGTGTTGACACTTGTATACTTCAGCAAAACTGACTGACTGCCCCATCGGAATACGGTTGTCTCCCGGACCTGGTTTCTTTCTTTCCTGATTTATGATGGTATAATCTTAAGCTCATTCATCCACTTCTGCAGCCAAGTCAACTGGATACTGTGTGTGTGTATGTATGTATGTGTTCTCACCTTAGTATAAAGGTGTGTGTGTGTGTTTGTGTGCGCATAGGACAAAGAGGGTGGAACCCACCTTACTGTAGCATTATGTAATTAACCCAGTGCTTAGAACCATCCCAGCCCCTGCAGGAAACAGGAAAGGGAGCCAGAAGTGCATGCTGAGCTGATCATACATGCAAAAGCTCTGTTGGCATCTGGTGCAGGAAAGCACCAAAAAAAATTAGTCAGTGTTATCCAGTCTCCTTCCTTTAAGGCTTTGGTTACAACCAGGCATGAGCTGGTCTCCTGCCTCACCAGTATGCAGCATGAGTCCATAATTCTCCATAAGACAAGTGGGGAGGAGGAGGTGAGTGGCAAAGGCAGTGAGAACACTTGGTGTCATGTGCTCCCATACTTTCTACTAGCTCCCTGGGAAATAAAGTGTAGTAAAGAATGCATGAAGGCAAAATGTCGAATTAGAGACCGATGCACTAATCTGATGATTTGAATACAAGTGAAAGTGCTGCAGATTTATTCTATTAAGAACCACCATACTAAACCCCAGACAGTCCCTGTGAGATGCACGGCAGTATAATTCTTGTTGGGGTGTTCCATAGGTCCCTGGCCTGTGGGAGGCGATGGATCAGGACGGTTCTTGAGAACCTGCCTGGGTGGTTGCTCTAGAAATGAGTTCCAAAGCTGGAGATTTAGTGAGAGTGGGCATCTCCTGTGTCTGACTGTCCATATTCTGGAGGTAGGGGTTCCTAACAGGCCGTCTGCACCTGCACAGGTAAAGCAGGACTTTGAAGAGTTGAAAAGCATTACAAACAGTTGTTCAGAAAGGAGTCCCAGGAGTGCGATGTGAAACTGGCTGTTTGCATCGAAGCACGGCTGTTGGGAATTCTAACTAGTGCAACACTCTTGGAAAACAGTGTGTAAATGTTTAGCAAGAAACTTGAAAATAGTCAAATCCTTTGGACTTACTAATTTTTATAGGCATCAATACCAAATTTTTAAAGAGTGCTAATCGCCGAGATACATATTTCAGCATTATTTATCAAATGAAAAATTGGAATTGATCTATGTACCCATTGATAGAGGAATGGTTAGGAAGATTTGGTATGTTATGCAGCCACTGAAAATTTAGTTCATAAAGGCTGATCTTGTAACCAATTCTTGTAACAATATTCCATGAAAAAGCATGAATCAATTAAAACTTTTTACAATGCATAAAATGAAAACTAGAAAGAAATCCACCAAAATGCTAACAGTTATTGTGCTTGGAAAACGGGACAAAATGTGTTTATTTTTCTATTTATCTGCATTTTTCTAAATTTTCTTTAATAGGCATTTGTTACTTTTATAATGGAAACAATAAAATGTAAAAAACCAGAAAGAATCCCAGAGAATGTTTTAGTTAGCATTTAAGTCTGAGAGCAAAGATGCTTTAAAAATATCAATGTTCAACCCTAGGATGTGCAGCCAGCCAGCTAATTAACTCAGGAGCAAGGGGGGCTTTTTCTGAGTGGGTTGTTGGGTTTGCTACATGGCTTGGCCATCGCACAACACATGCCAGGAGTGGGCCTCAGAGAGATGGAGCATGGATGAGGGGATCAGCACGGACCCTCCCCCTCTGCTGGGATAAATCCAACTGCCAACAAGAATTTATTAAGGCTTCCTATGAAGGATGTACCCTGTTTTGAAGTAAGGATGATACAGAAGTGCAAAGGAAAATCATTGCCCATAAGAACTTGCATTCCTATTTGGAGATAAGATACTAAGACATTTACACTCCCAAAAGTTCATGAACATGATAATGTACAACCACCTTTGTGTATGCATATGTAATATTTAGGTGTGTTTATGTATGTATATATAAATACATATGCATGCACACACACAGATATATACACTCACACACACATATACCACAAATGGTCTCTCAAATATATTGGTAGCTTGGACAATATATGATAATTGTGCAGTGGAAAATAAGTGCTTATTATACTATGTTAGTAGCATTGTCTTGGAACACAAAGGACAGCATATCATTGCAGATCATTTTGATAGCGATAACAATGATTACAGACCGTTCCCAATACCCTCTGTTATTAATGAGCTAATGCTGTAGCAATCTCCATTTGCAAAATGCCACACATAGCAATTTTAAAATCTTGATCCTTTTGCCAAAATTGATTATGCATGATTAGGGTGAAAGGCTCGTGGAGGCTTGGGGGCTCTTGCCATAGGGACCTCGAGTTTGGCTTCCACCTGGTTCCCCTCTAGGTGAGTTTGAACAGCCGTCCTCATTTTACACACGAAGAAGCTGAGCCTATAACAGGCTGCATGGCAGACTGAAGCCAGCAGCAGCCAGGGCTGTGATTCTTGTGTCTACACCGCACTCCTCAGCTGGCCAAATATTACCCAGGCAGGCAAAGCAAACAACGGCAAGAAGCTCATGTTTGAGCTTGGGGCGTTATTCTGACCCCGTGCTCTTAACTCTCTTCCCACTTCCTCTTCTGGGGGCTTCAGGGAAACAAGGAGACCTCCTGAGCCTGTTTGCTTTGTCCAAGAGGCCAAGTGCAGGTGACCTATTAGAGAGCGTGTCTGGTGGTCTACCATTGCACCCGGCTCGAAGAGTCCTCTGGCTTCCTCTTCTCCCCCTCCCTTGTATCTTATCATCCCCCATGACTTTTTCTCTGTTTTTCTCTCTGAAAACAAGCGAAGAGATAGAAGTGTGAATAATTGATTGAGGGAAGCTGGAATGAGTACCAGCTCTGGCTGGAATCATCTCTTATGTCAGGGAGCCTGAGGAGGCAAGCAGATGACAGCCAGGCTCCTCTGACTCCCATCCCGGAGGGTGCAGGGACCCCCTCGAGCCCTGTGACACCTGGCCGTGTCCTGGCCCTGCTCAGGGCTCCTGGCACACTCCGCTAAAGCCTCTGCACTGGGCAAACAGTGCAGGATCTTGGAAAGTTCTTCTCTGTTCCAATCCAATTTGAATCGCACCAGACATGGGTTTCATGTTTACCCCAAATGTATGAGTGTGTGTGAAGTGGAACACGGGCCACTGGCGTAAATCCCGTGCCTTATCGATATCCATGCCACATGTTACCGGGTTGCATTCCTCACAACTGTAATGTGGCTGGAAATTTAAATAGTTGGTTTTCAATAAAAGATTCTCTGGCCAAATTTGGGGAATGCCTATATGGACTCCTCTTTGATATTCACTGGACACTCGAGTATATTGAAACTCCTGTGAAATCTAGCAAATTCTTTATTTGCATTTGTTTTCTAACTTATTCGACTGTGAGACCACATTTTGGATCACCTCTTTTTTTTTTTTTAACATCTTATAGGGTCACTGTCCCAAGTATACAATTTAGGAAAATATTGGTATGTGCAGCTCTGCCCCTCACCTCACATCTCACAGGGACACAATGAGGGTGGAGATGTGAGTTCGAGTCCTGTCTCTGCCTCATGCCAGCTGTGAGATCTTGCAGGAATCTCTGCGCCTCATCTATAACAAAGCTAAAACCAAGCAAACCAACCCTCGATTTGCATGTGCTATGTATTGTATGTAACAGTGCCCAGCATGTTGCTCGGAATACAGGAGATGCCCTGTCTTGTATTAAAACTGATTATAAATATAATGCATGGTAGATGAAATTAACTTGTCGCTACACAGAACTGGTTCGGATCCATTTCAGAAACATGAGTCAGGAAACTCCTGCAGCTGTTCTTAGTAGCCTGATCTCGTGCCTCGTCCTTAACCTTGACAATGGGAAGTTCTTCCTGGTGTCTCACCTGGTTCACTGAGGTTGGAATCAGTGCCGTCTCCCTCTGAGGCGTGGCTCCTGGCCAGCAGCGGCAGCATTGCCTGGGAACTTGGTAGACATGCACATCCCTGACCCAGATGTACTGAAGTAAGTGCTCAGAAACTGGGGACTAGCCATCGGTGTTTGAGCAAGTTCTCTGGCCACACTGATATTTGCGAAGGTCTGGAAGCCACTGCTCTGAAGCACTGTCTGTGTTGACTTTGCCAAGCACAGTCAGAGCTCACTCCCACCAGGCCCCTCTCCTGACACTTTAAATCTGTCCTGTCTCTTTTTCATCCTCACCATGGAGGACTGCTGTTCATTTTCTGGGTTCTGGGAATGTTGGCAGGTTTATCGAAATCAGGGTTATGAGATTCTTTAAGGCTGGCAGCCCTCCCTGTGTAAGCAATAGCCCAGGAGATGAAGGGCCATACTGTATCATCTGCCCCTCCCATGCCTGGGTCCTCATCTCTGGGCAGGTTCTCAGATCCCACCCATCTGCTTCCAGAGCCACATTCTTGCCAGCAACCAGGCATGTTGAGCCAAGAGGGCCACGGGATTGCAGTGGAGAAAAAGCATGCCTCCCGGGGGAGAGGTGTTGGCTAAATATGCTCCTTGTTATCACCACTGGGGCCTGGTGCTGCCCTATACACATGACCACACACTGCAAATTCCACAGGCTGCTCTCTGCGGGGAGTTGGGCAATGGATAACACTGTCGGGAAGGTTACTTCTTTGGTATTTCGGTTCATTAAAAAGTTATCTGTAGTTCCCAGAAGCCCCAAAGGGAGGGGCTGCCTCTACTCCTGGAATCCCTTACGGGGCAGTCTCAGCAACTCTCAAGACGCAAGGAAATCAACACCATCGCAATATGTGGCACGCCCCACCTCTGTTGTGCCACTATTGTATTATGGGGTGTGGGGCAGGGAGAGAGGATGGTGGTGGCTGGGCCCAAGAACACGTCTTAGACTAGTAAAGGTAGGGCAAGAATTAGATAACTGGCTCCTACCCCAAAGGCCTTGAACTCTAGAGATAGTGCATAGACTAAGAAGGATAATCGTTTGGATGTTATCTTTCATTGTCTGTGAAATTTGAAGAGTCACTGTGAGGAGTGAAGACCGAGGATTCCGGAAGCCTGGGTTCTGAGACTGGCTTTGCCAGTGGTGGCTCGCAACCTTGGGCAAGCTCGCTTCTTCATTCGCTCTTTCATTCTTTCCTTCAACATCTGACCAATGCGATTGTGCTCTTGGCACTATGCTGGTTGCCTGGAGTGCACCAAAGGGCAGAAGCCCCTCCGCTGGTCTTCAGTAGCCCGCAATCTCAGGAGGGGGGTATTTGTGAGCGGATCACAGTACCGAGAGCCGGCGTCCAGGGAAGTGTGTGCAAAGTCCAGTGGGACGTGGAAGACGGAGCCACAGATGCTTTGGTGAAAGGAGCGCTTCTCAGACAAGGCTTTGAGCTTCTGCCTTCATTTCTCCCTCCCCTCCAGGGGTTTTGTAAAAGCCAGGTCGTATCAACCTGGTTCTAGTTCTCTCGCATGCATCACAGGGCCCCACAATAAGAAGGTCATGAAACGCCTCCTGGTTTCATCACCCTTTGGGCGCTTACGTCCCCCTCCCACCATACACACCCAGCCTTGCCCTCGCACAGCAACCCAGCCAGGTTTCTGTCCAGCCTACACTTGAACGTGGGGAATGGGGAACTTTTGCACCAAATGTTATGGACATCTGTTATACATAAAAGAACTAATGCCCATTTCAGGATGGTGTTGGCTGCCATTGGATAAAGTAGACTAAATCTCCACTGGCAGAGTATCCTGATACCCTTGAGTGGAATTTCAAATTTCAGTGGCTCAAAGGATATCAGAGGTGGAAGGCACTTTTCAATAATCTAAATCATTCTCATTCTCTTTCCTTAAAGCCCACTTTGCACAGGAGAGATCTGAGACCCAGATGAAATGGCTGGTCCAAGCTAGTAATTTGCCTTGGCTGCTACCTGTGGAACTCCTTGGAATGTCTAGTAGTCTTTCAGGGAATGGGGAGCTTGGAAGAACACTGCTCATGTAGTCAGGGGTGGGCAGAGTCTTCAGAAATATGACATGTGAGGGGAGTGGGGACAGCATGCCTCGTGCCTCCTCCCCAGGCCTCTCTCATCTCCAGGGCTGTTGCATGCTGGGGAGGTTTGGTATTAACCAGTGACTCGAGGAACAATCACCCAGAGCCCAGAGTGTGCCAGCCTTGTGCCAGTGATGGGAAGAAGCTGGAGCTCCGAGTTAAATACTCCCACTCTTTGCTCTCAAGCACAGCTCCAGGACTAAATGGGACGAATAACTATTTTCATGACTTGAGAACACTAGACCTCTGGCACACGGGAGAAAAGTCACTTCTGCAGTGTGAGACACCGAGCAGAAACAGTACCCACTTTCAGCCACCGTCACGACTCTGGAGAATAACCTAGGTGTTTCTGACAGAAACAAGCTGATTGGGGGACAGCATAGGTGGTTTCATCTGGTGTGTGTGACGGCAGGGGGTGGGGGATGGAGCCTCCCAGTGTACAGGGGACAGCAAGGGGTCAGCAAAAGCTGGTAGATTGCTCCAAAAGGCCCCAAGCATCACCTGTCTCACACCATAATGCCTAGGTGTGGTTTCCCATTCTTTTTTCCTGTGCAAGGCTGTCTGGGAGAAACAGATCATGGCCCTGCCATCCACCTCAGCTCTGTCCCCTACTTCGCCCCAGGTTTCTGTGTGCCCACCATTACCACCAGCCACATCTTCCTGCTCACAGATGTCTCCTGGAAAGCAGAGTGCTTTGCAAGGAGCAAGCTGAACCTCCTCCGCTATGCGTGTGCTGGTGCCATTGAGTGTGTGCTGGTGCCATTGAGACCAATGGGAGATCAGATGGTCTCTCCAAGCAGCGGGCACGGAGGTGGGGAGGGGCTGCTCCTGCTCCCTTGGACGCCTTGAGGTGCATGGCAGGGGAAAGCAGGGACCCCAGGCAGAAGGCTATGGTGCCCTGTCCTGGATGCCGCCAATGAGATGTGTGGGTGCCCCAGATACGGGAGGATGCCACTTCAAACACTTCAGTTTTCCTACTTGTTCAGAAGTGATCGTTCCAGCTCTCGCTTTGCTTTTTCTTCTGAGCTGTTAGAAAGCTGTGTCTGGAAAAGCTCTGGGCTTATCGGAGGAACATATTCTGTACGTGCCATCCTAGGGGAGGCTATGAGAAGGAGGCAAAGGGCATCTGGCTTGGAAAAATGAGCTTTAGGATTGAAATGGTTGGAAACAGTTTGGTAGGAAGAGGAGAAAACTTATTTATTTGGGGATCTGGTTTTGTTCAAGCTAGGGCCCAGTAAACAAGGCTACCAGGCTGCTATTTTATGACATAAACATCTCATATGCACTAGCTTTTCCTAAGTAGCCTTTCCCAGCGGTGGAGGGAGAGAGGGAGAGAGAGAGAGGCTGACTCTACAATCATCTCATAGACAACACCTGGGGAATCTAGTGTAGGATTTGTTTTTTCTGTGTTTTGTTTTTTACACAATTCATGAGGCTGGGAGAGGAGTCTTTGCTGGCATTCATGTTTGATAGCGAGCAATGCAGGAAGATGAGTTCCTTCCATAAGCAAACATTGCTGAAGGCGGGATTCGGTGCTTCCCCCGAAAGCAGAGAGCTGATTAACCCTGCCGGGGACAGAGGGTTGACCTGGGGACAGAGAAGCTCAAGGAAGCCAGGTGGGGTGGGGCTGGGGTGACGGTCAGCGTGTACCCTTTCTAGCACTGTCATAGGACAATTTCTTCTGATTCCAAATCCAAAGTCTCTGGCGGGGCCTGCTGCGTGGAATTAAAGGCGATAGGGGCTACAGCCCCAGCAGGATGGACAGATTAGGAGGGCTGGGGTGGAGGGGTCTCTCCTGCCTTAACGGTGATTGATCAGGGCTCCTGAGAAATGGTTATCGCTGAGCAAATCGCTTCCTGGGAGCAGGGATTTAACAGCAGCAATTTCATTTGCTTATGGCGGTTTCTTGCTGGAAGTGCCTGCCTAACATCACTGTTTATAGTTGCTGAGTTTGAAGAGCTCTTAGAGAAAAAATAGAAAACCTTTAAAGGGAGGGATTTGGGAGGGCTGAGTCAAGCGTAAATGAGGAGAAACAGCCACTTACCTGGGCTGCCAAGGCACAGGGACTCCAGCGTGGTGCTCCCGCGTGGGTGGCAGAGACACGGATCTCTTCCTCCCTGGCCCACATCCTTGGCTGTTGAGCTCTGGCTCGCGGAGCACTGGACAGTTTCCCCTTAGCATGGAAACTCCGAGGACTTTTGGCAAACTTTGTGCGGTCCCTGGGCCAGCGCTGGCTTACCTGGTGGTGATTGACAAGGCCTCGTCACCCTTCCGTGGCTCTCACAGTCTTCAGAGCAGCAATGCTTTTAGAATAGCATCTAGCCCTGGTTCTCACAGCAACCCCGTGGGGCGGGCACTGCGGGTGTGGCCAGACCTGTTTTGCAGATGAGGACAGCGGGGAGGTTAAGGCATTTGTCCGAGGTCACACTGATGGAATTGGGACTCGAGCCCTACTCTCTACTCTCTTCTATCACACAGGAGACGCTGGACTGGAAGGAGCTACTGCTCCCTGCTCCCCTGTGTTCCTCTCTCAGTTCCACATAAGGGCTCCCTCACTCCATCCTTACCCTCGAGCTATTCTAGCCTGTGTTTCCCGCCCCCCTCACCCAACACATGCCGCTTTCTCTGTCTACAGCATCCTCCCCATGCATTTGACTGTTCTAGGATCCCCTTTCCAGCTCAGATGTCACTTCATTGGTACCCCCTCTCTGACCTGTCCTTCTCTTCCTGCTCACCCCCGAGCTGACCGAATCACCCCTTTTCCTGTACTGCTGCTGGGCCTCCGATATGTGCCTGTTGGCATAGATCACACTGTGTGGCGGTTATTTCATCAACTGTCTGCTTTTCTTCCTGGGTTCTGCATGAGACCCTTGGAGGCAGGGACACGGATGCACACGTTTGCCTTCGGGTCCCCAGTGCCACACGCTGAACTTGTGCATACTATGAATGGAACTGGGCTGAGGAGCCCAGTCCACCTTGTTCCTGAGCCTCCAGATACTTTTCCACCTCTGGAGGGATAACCAGACTTCTGGACCCTAGCAAAGATGTCCCTCTGAGTTTAATGATGTCCTAAATCCTCCTGAGGCTGGGTCAGGATGGAGTGAGGGGGTGGTTGACGTCTCTGGAGAATTCCCAAAGGCAGGGACCAAGATGACATGGAAGATGAATAAGCACTAGTCACAAGGTCCCGAGAAGCCCCACCAGTCTCTGTCTGACCAGGCACCTTTCCTGCTGTGGCCCTGCCCAGCCCTTTACTAGGACTCAAAATCCCAACTAAAGTATCTGCTTTGGATAAAGGCACAGGGATGGGGTGAGGGCATGACCATCAGAGCCTTGCTAATGGGAGCTTGTGACATCCAGCACTGGAACAGGAGGGCAGAGATAGCCTTGCCTTTGTCTGTCTTCCCCCATGCACACCTTAGCACACTGTCTATCAGAACCTCTCTCTGACACCTTGTCCCAGGGCAGACAGGATGGCAGTGACTGACTCCCGGTGGAGTCAGTGACTTACCGGGTGGGCAGTGACTTACCTCCTTACGTGCTCTTTCCCCACAAGAAAGCTGGAACATTTTTGTAAATGTAAGAGTGTGTCTATTTGAGCTGATAATAAAACTGCTAGATAAAAATTATATGCTCTCTGCTGGTGTGAGCATGTCACACAAATTTGTTTTGCTAGTCAAGGTGTTTCTTTCTGTTTGTCCTGGGGGCAAAGTTGGCAAAACAGGAGTTTGGTATGTCTAGAAACTATGGTTGGGATTCCACGGTTTGACAGGTGGTGGTCTTTTGGCAATGGTGAAAGAGCCCAGAACCAACACCAGCTCCGGTAACCCATGAAGACTGGGTGTGTTCATCTCTGCAGATCGCTGACGGATGCATTCTGATACCCACCAGTAGCTTCTAATTACGAGCTGCTCACCCTCAGCCTCCCTCCAGCCTCGGCCGGCTCTACCCTGGCATCCCCCAGCAGCTAGCCTTTGACATCTTGCTTGTTTTGTGAAGGAGCCTGTCGTGTGGCATTAAGACACAGTGGATCAGCCCCTCAGAACTGAGAGTGAGACCCCCGGATAGAACTGCATGTGACAGGGGAGATGAATTCATCAAAATCAGCAGGTCCTAATGAACACAATTGCCCGGTGCTAATGGGAACCGTAAGGAGTTAGGCACGGATTAAAGCCACGGAGGCTTTCAGATGCAGATGCCCGTAACCATCACACGTTGTAACTCATCCCTCACTCCTCACGTCCACTTCTAATAGAGACCAGGATGAGCTGCTTTCTCCAGGCAGGAAGAAACAGGAGCCAAGCTACAGTCTTCATTTGGCCCCGGTCAACATCAAATGGTTCTTGATTATTCTCCGATGCGCGGCAGCTCTGCAATCAATCCCAGCTGCTGGGGGGAGGGTGGGGAGCCCCTGCCACCTGAGCCCCAGGTTGGAATCCTCATAACCCCATTAAAAGTGGGGCCCCTACCACATGGGAGAGTTTAAAGGGAAAATACAATTTTATTAAGGCCAGGGGACCTCCCTGGCAGAACAGAAAGACTAATGAGAGCAGAAAGGGTTTCTTATCTTGCAGGAAAGTTTCCCATTTTCCCAGATTCCGCCCTTTCGTTGCCACTGTATCCCCCTCCTCCACCCTCCGCTTCCATGGGTGCCTCGTTATTTAAAACCGCAGCCAAGAAGCCAAAAAGCAGGAGTAGCCAAACTATCGGACAGCTGTTTCCCCCCACCTGAAGCCCAGTGGTTTTGAGTGTATGTGTTTTAAAATTTGAACACAGTGACTTCAAAGGGCTCCTGAACTTCAGTGCAGTAACGTGGTCTGGATTTCTCATGGAAAATAAGACAAGCCAGAAAAATGTGTGTGTCTGTATCTCTCGCTCCAGAGTGCTGATGACCAAGCGCACCAAATGCCGCCTCTCCAGCTGCCCCTCTGGTGGTCTCAGGACTCGCTCCATGCACAGCTCGAGCTACGGAGGCCCAAACAGCCTCTCCCTTGCCTTCCCTTCCTCTTGATTCCTACAGACCGTGGAGAGAACATTCTAAGACCGGGTCCTGTGGAGAAGGCTTTACTGGAGTCCCCGGTTGCTGGAGCTGAGGGTAAACTCAGCACCAAAGCTCAGCTAGAGACTTGGGAACAGCTGGGGCTTGTCCCACCTGCTCTGCCCACTTTCTCATTCCTTCTACTACCTGGCCACATCATGTACCGGCCACTTTCAAACCTTGAAATTGTTGCCCATGCAAAATGGGGCTAATGATATTTACCAACCACATCATATTTTGAAGATTAAAAGGGATAATGAAAGCTAAGGCCTTAGAAAAGTGCCCGCACATAGTAAAAACTCAGTCAATGTTTAGAGTTATATAATCAGCATTGCATTGAAGTCTTTTATGGTTTTGGCAATAGAGGCTTAAGAAATGCAGTTTCTGTAGTGCTTTCCTGCTCCCCTTGCCAGCTCTCTGCTGAGCCCACAGTCAAAGGTTTCTTCTTTAAGCCTCCCAACTTGCCCTATGTATAGATAAGAAAGTTGAGACTTCCAGATGTTACACAAGATCCTACCATTGGTGAGTGGTAGAGCCAGAATATCATCATCAGGTGTTTGTCCAGTGCCTCCCGTGTGTCGGGCACTGCTAGATGCTGGGGATTTGAACCTTTGTGGGTTTGATTCTAAAAGCCTTCAGCTTTCCATCCAGCTCATCATGCTGGTTTCCAGGTGTAATATATGGGGGAGGATGAGCACCATCTCCTGGCCTGGGGGGTATTCAAAGATAGAGAAGGCACACTGGTTGGCCTGGGAGCTTCCATGCCTGCCAGGGGGCTGGGGCACTGCGGCTGAGCTGATGCCGTCGGGAGGTGGGACCTGCTGTGGGTCCATGTCCCTTCCTTCGGGACCACCATCCACAAGTCCTAAGGGAAAAGGAGCCACTCAGGTGTGGAGAGACACCATCAATAGAGGAAACTGCTGGAGTAAACAGGACACAGACCCCACCGTGTATGTGATCCGTGTGGTGATATCCAATGCTCTGCAGTTTGTTCTGGGGAAATTTAAAAATCAAAACAGCAGAGCCAGTAAAGGTTGTCACCTCTGACTTGGCTCTAGCCATTCCTTTCTGCTTCTTTTGGATTGGAAAATTTCAGCTCATTGCTGGCAGGGACTGTGCCTTTGCTGCATCCCTCGTCCCCCAGCCCTGACACAGCGCGGCATGGCGAGAACGTCTTTCCCAGAGCATCCCCACGTGCCCGAGGGCAGTCAGTGTGAGGATGGCGAGCGGGAGCACGGGTGACGAGTTGATTGATGGGAGATAAGCCAGGCTGGGACAAAAATAATACAGGTGTCAATCTAGAGGCAATGGTCACCTACATTAATCAGAGTGGTGACACAGATAATCAAAAGATCACGTCTTTTTGGCTTTGAAATGTATCATGGCAGCTTTTCACATCAGGCTAAACTCACCTTCCCATTCGGGTTTTCCAGGCTCCTTTCTCAGTGTGCTTCCATGAACTAGAGCACTCTTCAGTGGCAGGGTGTGTCCCAGACTTTGTGTGTGTGTGTGTGTGTGTGTGTGTGTGTGTGTGTGTGTGGCAGGAGGGGACACATCAGAGAGGCCCCAAGCAGGGGCTGTGATAAGGGAGCTATTGTCTCTGGTGACTTCTCTTTAATTCTTCCCTTTCAAGGACTGCTGTGAGAATCTCTGGCCACCAGCCCCACCTCTATCCCAGTTTAAGGCTCCTTTTGGGGTGGCCAGCACCCTCCCAGGCTCACTGCAGCTTTGGCTTTAGCCATCAGGCCCCGTGGTGCCTCAGTTTTATGAATTCCTAGGAGGAGAACTAAGTCTCCAACCCCAGGCTTCATGAAGAGCTGTGTCCACAAAAATGCTCTCACATCGGAAGGGCACTGGGGTCATTGGCGAGAAACTCTCCCAAGAAGTGCTTTAAGATTTGGGAGATTCAGGAAGGGCTATGAGACCCTAAACGTTGGAGAGGAGGTGGCTAAAGAGGGTAGGCACCTTTCTTTGGGGGTCCCAGGCCATCCCAGGGACAGTCTTTGTGAGCTTCTTGTCCTAACTTTCCCGTGCTTCCCTCCATCTCTGCACCTTCCTTAGACACAACTCAGAGCCAAAGAACCTGAAAGCTGTTCGTCCTCACTCCCACCTTGCTCCTGCGCCTCCCCCTGCCATGTCTCCCACTCCAGCTGCATAAGCCTCCATCCTGGGATTTCCTTTACTCCTCTTGTCCCCTCCCTGCCCCTGCCCTTCAGTGTGGCCATCCACATGTGGCCAGCACTCATTCAGGTGCCCGAACAAACCAGGCACCAGCCCTCACTGCCTGCCCAGGGCAGAGTGTACCCTCCCGGAGGACCCTTGCGGCAATAGTGGGTCGTCAACTCCTGGGACATGGTGTGCCCTGCCAGGAATACAGTTCAGCCTAAAGGCAGGGAGTGGCCAAGTTCAGCCATACCCATCACAGTCTAGGGGCTGGAGCAGGGCGGGAGGAAGGGTGGTAAGAATGAGCCAACATCCCAAGAAAAGAATCTGCTCACTGCTCCCAGAGTGAGTTTGTCACACACAGGCATTTACTAGTGATTTGAAAGGAGTAGAAATGGGTGAAACACACACAGAGCCCGGGAGAGTTGGCACTGCTAAATATAGACAGAGTGAGTAATCTATATGAACAAATATAGATTTTTTTAACCGATGGATGATTTTATAAAAGTTATTTGCAACGGTTAAGAATTCTAAATAAGGCCAGGGGAGTATCACAGAAGGCCTTAGATGTGCTTAGCCACATCCAAGCTACAAGACCACGGCACCCCTGGCTTTGGAGGCCTGTGGGCTACCCAGCAATCCCAGCCCCAGCTGGCTGCCTTCAGCTCCCCTCGAGCCTGGTGCCAGGGCAGCATCTGTGATAACACAGTCACGTCCGACTCTCTGAATCCACCCACCAGAACAGCACTTTGGGAGGAACGTGCTTGGATTTTCTACTCTTGAGTTTCCACACGGAGTTAACACTGGGAAGCATGGACCCCCCAAGCGGATTCCTGTCTCTTCGGCATCAAACGCTTGGGTTCCCCTGCAAGGGAACGGAGCCTCAAACCCGCTGTTCCGGGGCCACACTGCACACCACCTCTTTGTACCTGCTTCCCAGGGGGCCGTAATGGGCAGATTAGGTATCAAAATCATTCCTCTGTAGAGTGTCTGCAAAAATTCCCTTTCTTTGATGAGTCCGTTGTTCAAAGTGATGGTTTCAGGGCAGACAGGAAGTGCTGCTTTGGGCTGAGGCTGCAGCAGGATGTTTTTCTCCACCAACACCGTTGGTAGGTGCCC
Source organism: Lepilemur ruficaudatus (assembly GCA_963574885.1). Taxonomy (NCBI): domain Eukaryota; kingdom Metazoa; phylum Chordata; class Mammalia; order Primates; family Lepilemuridae; genus Lepilemur; species Lepilemur ruficaudatus. The sequence goes on along the minus strand of CAUYRT010052303.1, from coordinate 24,536 downwards.
TCTCCTTGGCATATGCTCCACCCACTGGGGGCTCTTCCATTCTTTCCACATGGCCCTCTGCCTTCTCCCGTTAGCGGAGCCTGTGCCATCATTAGCCTGCACCCCTTGGAAGGCTCCTTGGGGTGGTGGCAGAGAAACAGGAGCCATAGACTAGCACCCCCTCTGTTCTCACCAGGCCCAGGGAGCTCTCCGTTCACCTCCTCTCTGGGAAGCTGAGTCCTGTCAGCTTTTCCGAGAAGGGAAAAAATGCTTATGATATCAGCAAGGGGTCTGGCAATGCGTCTTAGCGGGTTGCTGGCGCCTGGGTGACTCTGGGGGCCTGGGAATCAAAGGAGGGGCTTAGGCCACTTGGCTTAGCGCTGTCTTTGCAGCTGATTTTGCCCGAGGGGAAGACAGGAGTTGAAAGGAGCTGTCTTGGTCAAATGGCGGAGGCGCTAGGGACAGCTCATCTCCTGCGAAAGGGCTGGGGGAGGTTCTCTGCTCTCGAGCAGAGCAGCCAGGCGCATCCTGCCAGGCAGATCCGAGCAGGAAAACCCAGATGAGGAGCTGGATGTGGATGAAGAGGTGGAATGATTTGATTTAGGGTGGGGGATGGAAACTAGGAAGGCTCCTTGGGTGGTGGGAACACAGCAAAGGTGTTCAGAGCACTATGAGAGGTAAATGCAGACACCCACTGCAGATGGCGTGTACGGGTTCCCAAGGTCATCGCTTGAAACCCAAGGTCACCGCGTGGCTTGCTGCTGGCTACTGCAGATTCCACGCTGGCAACCCTGCTGTTGGAGCGTGGGCCGCCGGCCTTCCTTCAGGGCTGGCCTCGCTCCTGAGCAGAGGAGGACGTGTGTCAATTCTCCTCAGCCCCAGCCTTGCCTGCAACTGTTGACTGAGACCACACGGTGCCCAGAGCAGGCTCAGGCGTCCTGGAGCCAGGCGGAACAGGCCACACCTGTGCACCAGGTGCTCCGGGCCCACCGTGCCAGCTGCCAGGGGCCCCACCCTGGACCTTCCACATGTCAGTGGGAGCCGGTGACAGGAGAAACCAGGGCCCTGCCTCCTCTTCCAGGCTCCGGGTCAGCGGGCGGTCCTGCCAGCTGGGCTTGGGCTCCATCTGACAGCTGCTCCTCTGGACGCTGGCAGGCCCAGGAGCTGCTGGCAGGAAGGAGAGTGACAGGGCGCCAGGGACCGTGCGGATGCAGCCGCTCCCCATCCTCCCCCCACTCCACGCCATCTTCCCCACCACGTTTGTCTCCTTGGTGCGTTTCTTTCTCTCACACCTTAATAGTTGGTCAAATGGTTCTTACATGTTAACTTAAAAAAATTAACCAGAATACTCAAATATGCTCCCATTTCACTCCCTTCTAGACGGTTCCCTTGGTTCTCTCTCCTTACTCAGGCAACACGCTCCCCGCCCCCCATCATGTCACACTCTCCTGTACAGGCTGCTTCCAAGGAATCCTCTCTTGCCCTCTCCTCTCGTACGCAGTGCATGGGTGTGTTCTACGCCGTCACAGAAAACTCCTTGCTACACCCCTGGTCACCTCTGCCCTCTGCCAGACCTGGAGCATTAAGAGAAAAGTGTCACGGTAGGATGAGAGAGGGCTTTGACAGGCAGGAACTGCAGTTCCACTACTCACACCTGGGGGGGACATGGGCCACTCTTTGGCCTTCCTGGTCCTTAGCTCTCGCGTCTGACACATTCCCACACTGCGTGTCTGTTGCAATCGCTCAAGTCAGTTCAGTAGCAGGCCTGGCTCCCGGTGGGCCATCCTTCCTCGCTAGTGCCCTTGCTGGCTCCTTCCTTCTCTCTCCCCGTTGGTCTTTGTGGACATTCTCTATAGACACGCCACCCCCACCATGTGTCGTCTGTCTCGGCCAGAGGTGTCCCTCCTCTGGACCACATCATCTCCGATGTCCCCTGCAGTTACTGTTCTTAGTCTGGTGTTCTTCCCTGTTTCTCCATCTTCTCATTTGTTCCTTCATCCCCCCACCCCCCAGCCCCGCTGCCCTCCCCGCCTACCCCACCCACCTGCAGGTGCCACTCCTCGCCAGTTCACCCATTGTCCTTTCTTCCTGAGACCTCCACCCCTCTTTCTTCTTCCGGGCCCAGGCCCCCGTCCTTCTGCATCCCCTCCTTCCCCGCCGTCTTGCCCATGTGTGTGTTTCCTTCTTGAGGGCTGCGTGGCCCCCACTTGCTGTCACACCTGAAGCGGTCAGTATGTGGGGGTCTGGGGGTCTTTCAGAAATATCTCTTTGACCACTGTCCCTGGCCGAGCCGCCAGCCTGACGTCCTTAGCAGCCTCTGGTCCCATAGCCCAGCCCAAGGCCATTCATCCCCCCAACCCACCGACCATTTGCATTCCTTAAACGTAATAGCGACACATTTAATGATTTGCAACATCCCAGTTGCTCTATATCCTCATGTATGGTCCCATATTTAGCAGTGGTTTCATTGCTAGGTAATTTTAAATACCTCTTTCTTGGCTTATTTAAAGCTCTCATCATCATATCCCCATCAGCAGATGTCAATTATTCTTCCAATTGATTTTTCTAAGGTGAATTACAAATGGCCCTTTGCTGAAATTACTTTTCTGAAACATCAGCCACTTCTCTTCTTCCTGATAGTTGCCCTTGATCTCCTGGAGAGCCCCTACTTTTGAGATCGGCTAGAGAAACAAATATTTCTTATTTAATTTTTCCTCTTAAGGTAGAAAAAAACAAGAGCTGGAAGGCACAGGGTCTATTACCCTAAAAGACAGGTCTTCTTGGCCCTGGAAGTGGGGACAGAACTGAGGCCTCTTCTCCAGATCCTGAACCCTGCCTGTCAGAGCTCTGAGCATGAGTTTGCTTAAGGGGCCACTTGCCATTGTCTCTGGCTTAGTTAATGGATTACAGATTTCTCTCAATATCGCTCAACGTGAAGCTCGCTGTGACCAGTTCTGTTGAGATGGGTTCATGACTTCTAACTCATCTCACTGTTTCTTTGCAGGAGTCCCCAAGGACAGGGGCACCCAGGGGACTACCAGGGTGAAGGAGTCCCAACTCACAAGGTCAGAAACATGAGAGGGGGGGAGGCAGGGCCACCCAGCTGTCCCCTTTGCAATGTGCTTTTAAAGTTCTCAAGGGAATTGAGTTTTGACAATTTCCTTAGGGATACGGGCTTCTGTCTGAGGGGACTTGGCAGAGGAAATGTTTCTTTGCCGGTGCTGCTTTTCTCTGAATGTCCTTCTCCTCTGCGGCCTAGGTATCAAGAGGCCCTTTTACCCTGTGCCTCATATAAATCAAATAGCCTTCCTTTCCTTTCCTGGTTTTCCTGTGCACAGCCAGAGTTCTAGAATCGTGGATCCATCGAACTACAGGACATTCTAGAACCGGATCTGTGCAACCTTTTATTTAAGAGATGAGGAACGGAGTCCCCAAAGTGGGAGTGACTTCCTCATGACAGAAGTGAGCCTGGGATCCAGTTTTCTAACTTCCAGCCCAACCCCACTCACCATCACCCTGCTCCCCGAGGGCCACTGGAAAGACCAGGGGAGCAGGGTGAGGAGACTCTTGGAGGGACACTTCCCCAGGCTCCTTGAGGGACCATTATTCGCTAGTGCTTTTTATTGACTCACTCCTGAGCTCTCTCAGCTTATTGATGGAGCAGTTAAATGAACCAGATATAGACTTCAGTGAGATGAAGCTTCTAGTTTGTTTCCTAAATCTTCACATTTGGCAAGAAGCCACTGCCATCCAAGAAATGCCCGACCCAGCTCTCGGGAGCACTGGCAGGAAGAGCATCCACGAGGGTGAATGTCCATCAAAGAGGCTTTTGGTGCAGCCTTCCCTAAGGAGGACACCATCATGGATGGACAATAACCCCAACAGCTCACCTTGAGCTCTCATGCGCCAGCCACCATATATCGATGCATGAGACACGGCAGGCATTCTTGTTTACCTCCAGTGAACAGATGAAAAACGTGAAGATTAAGCAATGTAGTGATTATAGTAACTTTCCTCAATTTACAGACTAGCAAATGTCAGCCCTGGGAGTCACACCTAGTTTGTCTGATCCAAGAGCCCACTGGCTTAACCACAGCATTAAACTATGAAGATGGTGAGGAAAGGGAACTGTCATTCCCCACACCCCCCGCCCCGAGCAAGGCCACGGGATGGGAATTTTGGGTAATAAGGAAAATTCCTGCTGGTTGTCCACTCTAGACAGGAAAGTGGGCTACGTGACCCCCAGTGGGCCCTTTTAAGTCCAGCGACTTCCAGACAACTTTACAGAGAAAGAAAGAGCCTGTCAAGCCGGTGCCACTCCCAGATGCCAGCAGGGCCGTGGGCTGGGATGCATCCAGGCGGCTCAGCCTCCTACCAGCTGTAATCTGGCATTAAACCCCTGCCCCATCACAGAGAGGACACGGACTCTGAAGCTTTGTATTCTGGCAGGCCAGCTCTGATCTCGCCAGCTGCCAGGCCTTTGTGGAACAAAGAAAGACAGTGCGTTTCTTTCTTTTTAGCCCATTATTGGAAAGCTGAGTCTATCAGAATATCCTGTCATTTGCTCCACATGGCAAGGTCCAGGCATAAATGTGTCATAACCCAAATGCTGGTGGCTTCCTCCCACCGTGGCTGCCCATCCCCCCCACACCTTCCCACAAACAGGTCTGCATTGCAGGTGGTCGCACCTGAGCCATCCCCTGACCAAGGGCAACATTGCTGCTGATGAGTGAGAATGTTCTTTCCCCCTAGGGCAGTGGTCGCCATCCTTTTTGGCACCAGGCACTGGTTTCATGGAAGGCAATCTTTCCACGGACCAGGGTGGCAGGGAGATGATCTTGGGATGATTCAAGTGTGTTCCATTTATTGTGCAGTCAAACCTCTGTGCGAATGATAATCTATATTTGCAGCCGCTCCCCAGCGCTAGCATCACTGCCTCAGCTCCACCTCAGATCATCAGTCATTAGATTCTCATAAGGAGTGTGCGACCTAGATCCCTCGCATGCACAGTTTACGGTAGGGTTCGCACTCCCGTGACAATCTAATGCCACTGCTAATCTGGGAGGAGGAGGAGCTTATGTGGTGGAGCATACCTGGCTGACTTCAACTTGAGTTTCTTCAACCTTTATATCTTTGTGATCCTTCAACTTCTCCATGAAGTATTCCAAACAGGCGTCATTAATTGAAATTGAAAAGGAGACGGTGGTGGTATGGTGGTTCTACAAAAAATTAAACATAGAATTACTCTATGCTCCAGTAATTCCACTTCTGCATAATACCCAAAATACTTGAAAGCAGGATCTTGAATAGATCTCTGTAGATTCATGTTGATAGCAGCATTATTCACAATAGCCAAAAAGTGTGAGCACCCCAAGTGCCCACTGATGAAAGAATGGATAAACAAATGAGTATATTCTTACTGTGGAATATTATTCAGCCCTAAAAAAGGAAGAAAATTCTGATACATGGATGAACCTTGAAGATATATGCTAAGTGAAATAAGCCAGTTACCAAAGGACAAGTACTGTAGGATTCCACTCATATGAGGTACCTGGAATAGTCAAAGTCGTAGAGACAGGAAGTAGAATGGTGGTTGCCAGGGATGAGGGGGAGAGAAGAATGGGGAGTTGTTTAATGGGTACAGAGTTGTGGTTTGGGAAGATAAGTGTTTGGAAGTGGATAGAAATGATGGTTGCGCAGCAGTGTGGATGTATTTTATGACACTGAACTCTACACTTAAAAATGGCTAAAATGGTATATTTTATGTATACTTTATTACAGTAAAAAAGAGACAGCATATATGCATGTTTCACAAATTGCAAAGTCCATGTACATTTATAAATTTTCCTGTCATCATTATTATTTCTAATATAGGACACTTCAGAAAGGTTTTTTGTCTTTCCTAAGGTCGTGGAGCATGGTCTTTCGACTCCAAGTCCAGTGTTCTTTTAAATGTACCAGGGATGGCATATACATGGCGTGTGGTACCAGTGTTTTCTTCTACCCCGGTGGCATGCGTCAGTTCATTGGTCACTATACTTTCTGACTAAATGCAAACTCAGAATCGTTCTTAACACAGGGCCGTAGGCAGTCACTATCAACCAGTCAGAGTTAGCATGCGAGTCGCAGCTCACTCCCATCTCTGCCCTTCGAGCACTTGCGTCAGTGTATTAGTCCAAAGCCCATGATTTATCTCTGTTTCCTCGGGAAGTTTTGAAGATGCATGACATTGGTGTAGAAAGGATGTGATCTTCCCTGGAGAGCAATGGGGCTGGTTATACCGGTTCCCAACCCAGAAATGAGCTGAGTTCTTGTGTCCTTGTCTCATTTGAATACTGCTGCCTTGAGCCACCTCTTCCAGCTTGGGGTAGCTCTACCTCACTTGGGGTGCCCTTCCCTGCAGGCGGCTCCACAGCAAACCCATTTTAGATGGAAACATGAGCTGTAGGCCTCCTGATCTTGCTCCTTGTACCTTGGTCCTATTTGACCACGTACCAAGGCCTCTAAGTTGTCTCATGCCTTAAGTTGGGTCCAGGGGAGCAGAGAGGACCTATGATGGAGAGAGGACCTTTGGTGACCCTAGTGGCCTTAAAAACCACCTCTTCTTACATGACAATGATTTTTATTTGTGGACGGACTTGGCTTAATAGCTGTTCCTACCTCCCTTCAGATCCAGTTGAGTTATTAATGCAAGTGAAGGAAACAAAGGGAACAAGAATGGTGTCAATTTCTCTTCTTTTCCTTTTTAAATTTTTTTTCTTTTCTTTGAAAGATCAAAGGAGAGCCAAATAGAACTCTCTTTCTCTCTCATATAGACACGCACACACACACACACACACACACAGTACACCACACCACCCCCCATAATAGAACACAGGAGGGAAAATTCCAGCAAATGAAATTGTTCTCAGACATCTTTTTATTTTTCCTTTCAGTGGCTTTGATTTAGGTCCCATGGCTTTAATCAAAGTGCTCAAGGAGGCACAGAAATGATTCAGTTAAACAAATTCCTGGCTGCATTCACTTTTCCTGCTCCAACCCTTCCTCTTTCCTCCCTGCTTTCCACATTTTTTTATTATTGTTTTTTTATTAACATGGATTGGAAAAAATATTCCCCCAGCAAAGGAGAAAGTGAGGACTGGAGAGAAATTTTATTTTCTGAGCTAATAACCAGATGCTGGCTCAGCCTCTCTGCAGCTGATACACCGTTCTCCAAACTCAATTGTCCCTTCCCTCCTTCCCTCTTTACTAAATTCATCCATCTCTCTGAGCGCAATAAATAAAAGCCCCAATAAACAAATCAATCAATCCATCGTCTTCTATGAGCTCGAGAGGCACCTACCATTCGACACAAGTGGGTTCTGTTCTCAGAGCAGTGAGTACCCACACCAGGCATCAGGGTGCCGGCAGGGGCCTTTGAAGATGCTGGCTCTGTCACTGGGCTGGCACAGGGGGTGGCCCACATGATTGTCATCTCTGCTTTATGCCCACCTGGGACACTTCTTCTCTCCTAGTTGCTCTCAATTTTCCCTGGAAGATACCCCATGGGTTCACATCTGGAGGGTAGCAGCAGCCCACCCCCTGGGGCTCATTATGGCTGCTTCCCTGGGGAAGGGGATGGCATGGAGAACCATCCACATTAAGGCCAGTGTCTGGAAACAGGCTGCCAGGCAGCTGGTGGTAATATTAATACAAGAGATTGTATCCATCTCTTTGCTCCATTTACCACACATTCGGCAAACATTTAGTGAGCTCCTATGCAGGATTGAGAACAGGGCCAGCCACAAGGGGTACAAGGTGTATGCAGCAGGTGTGGCTTCTATCTTCAAGCTGGATGCATTCAGTAGACTTGGAGGGTAAGGATGGGACAGGAGCTAGATGAGGGTGGTGTGCAGGACTGTCGTCCTCTGAGCTCCAGTGTGGACAGACGCACTGCAACAACTCTATAGAGGGTTTGGGACATCTCCTTCCAAATCTTCCCTTTACTTTGTTGTTGTTGAGAGAAGCATCATTCAACTCTGAGGCCATTGCAAGGACTGTCATGGGTCTCTTAGTTTTTGATAGCTCCGTACTCCCACAGAGGAACTTAAATCTCTTTGGTCTGTATTTTTTGGTGAGCCCACCTATGTGCTGACCGTCACAGTCTCCTGTCTTGGTGCTGCAGGACACACAGAGATGACACCTGGGACCTGGGAGGGGGGTGTGAATCATTGACGGAGCATGTTCTCCCAAGCTTTCCTGGAGTTCATTAGACAGGCCTGAGGGACAGCGGAGGCTCTCACGGCAGCTGCATATGCATTAGGGTCAGGCCTACCTGGAGGTCCTGACCTCGCTGTCTCTGTAATACTCTGAGACCATGGTTCTGAGCACTGCCTGGCAGAAAGACTAGCTTAGGAAGAGAAAGTGCCTCTACTTCTGAGGTACGTAGCAGTGGTCCTGAGAGCTGTGTAATTTGGTAGGATGAGAAAAGGGATGTTGTGTCTTTAACATCAGGTCCCTAAAGGGAATATATTTGTTAAACATTATAATTACCCTTCAGCGGCTGAACTCCATGGCAAATGAGAACTCAATAGCAATTGAGAACTATATAGCAATTGAAACCACACTGAGGCCCATTACTGTTTCTCAAATGATGCTTTCATTTAGATAAGGCAGGCAATTATACATCTTGATTAGGTCACCGCTCCCAAGGGGAGAAGGTATTTTTCAGGATTGACCCCCTCCCCATAAATAATACCCTGGAACTTGCAGCTAGTCTCTCAAATATCTTTTTTCTCCTTTCTCTCTAGATACAGATAATGAGAAATATATAGACACAGACATACCCATACATAAACATATAAACACAGGCCTACCTGCATTTATATCTCTCTTGTTCTAACACTTAGGGACATTGAGATGTGTGAGTCTATGTGGCCAGGGTAGAAGAGATCAGAAATCATCATCATAATAATTTAAAACCTTTAGTTTATATTATCTTACAAAATACATTTACACGCATTATTTCTTTTGATCACTGCTACAATCAAATGAAGTAGACAGAACAGGTATTGGAAGCCTTGATTTTTTTTTCCCCCTGAAATAGGAAGGAGATGGACTTTTTAAAAAAAAAAAAAAAAAAACCTTTCAGGTGCCTTCGAGACCTAAATTTGAGTCTAGCTGTACTACACTTTCACAGAAAACTGAGATGGGGAGGCCACCTGGCTGGTCAGGCCCTTGAGGTGGGTCTAGGTGATTCTAAACCCTTCAGTGGATTCTTCTCAAATTCATGATAAAATTAAATCCCTTTACACGGCCTAAGAAATCCTGATTTTTCCAGGCCCTGTCTTTCTTCCACCTTTATGTCTCGGCTGCCCTGCTCTGTCCCGAGGAAGCCCACCCCACCCCAGCCCTGCCTATGAGGACACACCCCCAATATTCCGTCATAACTCCTTTTACTGTTTCATCACAGAACTTGCCACAGTGACAAATACTCACTTGTAAAAGTTAAAAAAAAAAAAGTTTGTTTTTAATCTCTTTATTCCTAGCACCTACCAGAATTCCTGTCATATAGTAGGCATCAAATTAATATTTGTTGAATGAACGCATGCATTAAGGAATTAACTGTGAGTAACAATGGCCTGAAACCTCAACACCACCATACCTGAAGATCCTGTACGGTTAATTATTTCCAGAAAATTTAATAAAACACAGTCATATCCTCATTCTGTTTTCTTCTCCACCAACACTCTCCTCCAAATCATTTGGCCAATTGCTGCTATATTTAGAGAGCCTGCTGCTATCTAGTTATGCCGGCAATACGTTTTCTTAAAAGTTTGCTCTTCCCAAAGAGCGTGGATCCACGGCTTCAGAATCGCTTGTTAGTAGAAAGAGCATCCTTCGGAGACAACTGGCACCACCCTCTGCCCCTGGTTTTCAGAAGAGAAACCTGAGTCACACTCACTCCAGATGACAAACATCTGGGTTGAATTGGAAGTGGAGAACAAAAAGGATTTGTATACTTCAAAATATCTGGATAATTAAATAAGCTTCTCAATTCCCCTCCAGATGGTCGATGGCCCATAGACGCAGCCATAAAAAGACTTTGTTTTGGACTCTAAAAAACAAGTTAGTGGTGGCAGTGGAATTTGAATCTTGTTCACAAATCCTCATCTCCATTGAGACATGCTGGCTGGGAAAAAATATATGTGTACTGTTGTCCTTGCCCCTGAATGGAGTGCTCTGTGTCCAGCAACCTCCTGCTTTCTGGCATGGATTTCTCTGTCATTCCTTTCTCTGGCTTTGGTCTAACAAAATCCTCTACTTTAACTCAGCCTCAGCCCAGCGCCGTTATTTATTTACTAGAATGGCCTGCAGAGTTCCAAGACCACCGGGTGTACGCACAAATCTATACAAACACACAATGTCATTTCCAAACACTGCGGTAAACTCTCCCTGAAGAGTCCACTGCATCGGGGATGTTAGACTGAAAAGGTGTGTGTTGGCGCCGAAGGCTGGCTGGCTTTCTACAGATGGAACGACGAGGGGGAGGGACAGCCCTTAACCCTTCCTGGGAGAAGTTCTGAGCCCCCCGCCGCATGCCTGAGATGGAATGTCAGAGGCACCAGCTGATCCCGTCTTTGTGGCAACCTGGTGGAGGGACAGCATGCGGAAGTGCAGGTATTTGGGGATCTTGGTGTCCTAGGATTCCAACTGGACATGGATTCAGGGCCAGCCTATTGCACAACTTCGGGGGCACTATTTCTAAAGAGCATATGAGCTGATACTCCCATTTGGTTAGGATCCTGGGCAAAAGCAGTTTTCTTTGAGTCATACACTCCTGACCACCAGAAGAAGGCAAAAGAAGCCCTTTGCTGAGGCAGATTAGGAAGGCTAGAAGGAAGTGACAAAGCGTGGGGGGCAGGGAAATACAGGGCACAGAGGCTGGCACTCAGTGTGGCATGGATGGGTCAGGGCATGGGCAGTGCTCTCAGCTGAGTGCGTGGGCTCTCCAGCGGCCTCTGTTTACCCCACGTGCTCCACAAAGATGATCATTTCCTGTGGGTGCCATGAAAACGGTGGGGAAGTTCTGCTGTTTGGAGATGGAGGTGGTGTCTCTGGACACAAGTACATTCTCACGGGCTTGTAACAGGCTCTCTGACCTTTAAAAATCCCCTGTGTTTTCCTCTGGACTTGCTTAAAATATGGAACCAATATTGCCTGGGCCAGAGTAATTATCCAACCATCTCCTTGTTCCAGGGTGATTATGTCTGTAAAGCCCCTGCCCTGGTCTTCTGTTATGGTGGCCAACAGCAGTGGCCATACATCTGTCCTTGGGAAATGACCAAAGCAGTGAGAAAGAGGAATGGGACTACGCCCTTGCAAGGGTTGGCCCTCATGTGTTGCTTTTCGTTCAGAGCAAGAGTGAGAATAGGGGAATCTTCAAAACCTGAACCCTCTGCTTTTGTTTCTTAACAACCACATTGACCAAGTGCAGGAAGTTCATCTTTAACATCACTGCTTATAAACTGCTGGGTGATGTTTACCGTGATTATAATTGGTATCATTAAGCTTAGGTGACATTATTAATGCTGCTGATTAAATTGCTATAAACCTAACTTCACCGTTTGCACAAACAGCCGCGTCTGAGTTTCTGGCTTTCACGTTTGGATGCCTGGGTAGAAAGACAGGCCCGTTGGGAGGCACAGTTGGGAAGGAAAGCAGAACCCCAGTTTCTCTCCTATCTGTCAGGTAGAGCTAAGATCTGGCTCAAAATATCTTCACCCACTGTTAGTAAAGTGTTTTCGTTTCTAAAGCAGTTCTTTTGAATACTGGACATCCCAAATCCATTAGTGCATATTGAAAAGGGGAATCAACTATCTCCCCCCTCACTCTCCTATCCTGGAACCTCTCCACCCTCTTCCCTTCAAAGCCTGCATCGACTGTCTGCTGCCGTGCTGTGGCCATCTCTCCGTCCTTGTGCGACTCTACGAATCTGCTCTCTGTCATTTAATAAAATGGTACCTTCCACCTGCTCATCCGCTTAACAAAATGATGACTCCCTCCTTCTCTCTTGGCCTCAGGGGATCTCCATTTCTCTCTCTCTCTCTCTCTCTCTCTCTCTCTCTCTCTCTCTCTCTCTCTCTCTCTCTCTCCCTCTCCCTCTCCCTCTCCCTCTCCCTCTCCCTCTCCCTCCCTCCCTCCCTCCCTCCATTCCTCCCCCCTCTTACTCTCCCCCTCCCTCTCCTCCTAGGTGTGGGCACAGGTGTTTACATGCCCATTTGTAATTTCTTGTGACACCACCACCAGGATACAAGCTACATGAGAACGGGGATTTTCTCTTCTTAGTGGCTGTACCCCTTGTATCTAGGACAGTGCCAGGCGTATGGTGAGTACTAGGCAAGTATTGACTGAATGAGTGAAAGAGTCTGCCAAGCACTCGCCGGTCTCATTTGTCCAGACATTTGATGGAAGTGGGGATTGCTATGGGTGCATTCCTTGCTCACAGCCAGTAGGTTCACCCCTTTTAGATAATGAAATCTGACGTCAGCTGTCTTGGGGATTTATCAGTTAGAATGTTGCAGTTGCAACTAACCGAGACTGACTCAGGTTATCTTAATCAAAAAGGGAATTTACGAGGAAGGCTATCGGAGCCTCCCAGAATTGATGTGTCATTGGAGGAACAGACTTGGGTGAGGTATCGGCAGCTGGCAGGGCAATAGCCATCTTGTAGCAGGATGTGCTGTCCCTGTGGCGACTCAGCACCGATGTCCTGAACGGTTTCTAACCCTCCTTCCTGCACGTCAGCTTCTGGAGATCCTATGTCTTTGGGGCAAGACTACATGGACCAACCCCAAAAGTAGTCCAGGAGAGGGAGGCCTGATCTTTTACCCACCGTGTTTCAAAGCCACTCGAAGACTCATTTATGCGGGCACTGATGAGGGGCTCAGGCACCTTCCCCACATCTTCCTGGGGCTGTCAACCAGTTGCCTCCCAGAGGGCCCTCGTGGAACTTCCCACAACTTCCCTAATTCTCTGTCTTCGCTGCGCCTGTATGTGCCGGTTGCTAAGCAGAGGGAGGAGCTAGAACATCTTCCTTTTTGAAGACAGAGAATCCCTCTCCAAGAGCTTTCCCTGCCCTGATTAATTAGAGCCATCTGCAAAGCAGGGTACATTAGGACACACACACATGTACAGACCAGCACATCCGTGGAGCCACTCACCAAGCAGCTTGCCCTGACTTCAGTGGCCTACCCATGTTAGTGCTAAACAGCACGGATGCTAATGATGCTGCATTATGATAAGAAGTTATTTTTATTAAAGGCTCCAGCCTACCACCCCCTGCCATCAGAATAGTCTATTCCCTAATGGGGAAGGAAGAGCTGGCGTGGAATAGCAGTAGAACTGTGAACATAAAGTGCTTTGACTCCAGATAGCAGAGCCCTAAAAAGATTTTAGACCCAGTGGATTTCAAATAAAAACTCCTCCTGGCTAAATTGTGATCACCACGAGTTCACAAGCATACATGTTTGTGGATTCGAGCTCATTCCTGATTTAAACCCTCTAATATGCACATACTCAGCACGCGCACAAGCGACACACACACACACACACGCTGTCTCTCTGCTGGAGCCCCAGGCTCACAGGCATGCACAATTCTGGCTGTAACGATTCAGATGCCATTAATCCAAACCCACCAGGACAGTTGCGCCTTTGATGTCCCCTTGGGGTAGCATTCCAGGAGGTCCCACTCCTACTGATGTGGAACTCTCTGGGGGTCAGTGAGCAATGAGGACATGTGTTGGGGGTGGGAGAGAGGAAAAAACCCTGGGCTCAGGCTCCATGAGGAAAACAGATCTGACATGAAAAGAGCGCAGATTTTTCAGGGGTTGCAAAGCCTTCAAGATGCACAGTAGACTCAGTTAATATGAAACCAAGAGGGCCTTCCATACAGAGAACGGGACAACTGGTACCTCATTGCTGGGCAAGATACTCCCCATCCTTCTGCCTTGGTGTCTCACCTTGATAAATGGGGAGAATACATTCTTTCTCTGCCCCTCAACAAAGAACCAAGTCATTCATAGATTTAGCGGGTAAAATAAGAACAGTAGAGGAAGCTACAAATTGCAGGGATGAGATCATGCTTGTCTGTTTTCCTTCGTTTTATAAATAAGATTTCCCTCTAGTTTCAGGAAATTCAATATCCTAAATAAGTCGAACTTGCTAAACAGATATTTTAAGTTGTGATGATATATGTTAGGGGGGAAACTTCCTAATGGGTATATAAAGAGGTTCGGTTTGTAAATATTAGCTTTACAAGCAACATTTATATATCCATCCATTGCACAGAACCAAGTACGCAAACCTGTGATTAAGTAATGATGATAAGATTACAGCAGTTGGCACCAAACTGACGCTAAGTTTATACCATAACAATTAGCCCTCAAATGTGATTTGATACAGGCGTAAGCACATATTTAAGAATGGATCTAAGAACAACTTAGAAAGTAGTCACAAAAAGTGTTCTGGGCTGGAGCCATAAAAACTGGGCCAATAAATCTCAGCCAGCCAATCAGCCATTCTGTTATTTGATAAAACTAATAATGCAAAACTTATTGCTATAGCAGAAACGTCATAAAAATGTAGTAAAAATAAACAAGCACATGGCTCTGGCAGAAGAGCTGAAAACAAGTGTGGAAATTGAAGACATCAAAGTATAGCCAAGAAGCATCTTGGCAAGTGGGAACAGGCGATGTTCACATATATTACTGGAAAATCTTAAGGAATTTGGGATTTTTTTTTTCCTGTTTGAACAATATTTTGGGAAGTGATATTTCATACATGCTTGTCTCTGTACCAAGATATTTCTCTTCCCAAGATTATTTGGTAACGTACTTGACTGGTGAGGTCTGTTAGTCTTATGAAGCCTTTTGGTAGAAATATTCAAAATCTTTAAAGCAAGGGGAAGGAGAGAAGGCAGTGATTGTTATTAAGGTTCATACTCGCCACTTTGCCTGTGTTATCCCAATTAATTCTCAAAACAATCCCAAATAGAAGGAAACATATTCCCATTTTACATAGGAGGAAAGCACAGCTCCGCGGAGTTGCTCTCATGGCCAGCATGTGGCAGAGCTGGGATTCAGACCCGGGTCTGTCTGCTTCCAGGAGCCACGGGCAAGGCCACTGCGCTGGCTGCCTCATGTGCCCACCCTGCCCCAGAGACGTGCCCAGGACAAAGTAAGGTGATTCACGTAGACTTCCAGGCGTCTGGAATCTGCCACCAGCCACGCGAACACGCGCTTCCCCACGATGTGTGAGCTCTTTCCCACGTTCCTTCCCTGTTCAGACTCTACCACCTGCCGCCAAGGGTTGAGGGTCCTTCAAGGGTTGACCAGGCAGGGGATGGGAGGAGACTGAAAGGTCAAGGCAGACTGCTTCCAACCTCAAACCCCCCTCTTCATAACCGCCCCACGAAAAACCCAGCACCTCCCACTGCCAGCCAGCCTGGCGTCCACAGCTACCTGGAGCCAGGAGTGGCCAGGCCAGCCCCCGTCCCCGGGGCTCTACTCACAGCATCTGAAGTCTGCTCCACACCTCCTGCAGCTACGGAGAACCGGAAGCCGGCCAGGCCATGAGGGCACATGCAGATGAAAGAGGGGCCTGCTTAGGCCTCCGGGCACTTACCAAAGGAGGAGGAGGAGGAAAACAGCTGTGTTTTGGGTGTGAATGGGTTACAGGGCCTGCTCAGCCCCTGGGATGGCGGCCAGCAGGGGAAGCGGGGAAGCTGTGAGGTGAATGGCAAGTTTCTCCTCGCAGGGGCCCTACTCCAGCTGAATGCAGCCTCCTCGCCCTTAAATCCAATTAAAGGCCAATATTATGTCAGTGGAAATGTATGCCAATCCTAATATAGTCTAATAAGCCTTAAAATAGCACTCTGTAAGTGGAAAGCCCTGTGGTTTAATTTGATTCGCAGCCTAATAACAGGCTTAATAAGAGGGAATTGGCCCCCTTTTATTTTCCAACTGGTCTCTGCATGCTCTTTTCTTCCTTCCATCTTTGCTTCCTCGTTCTCTTTCTCTGGAGCTCTGAGGAGTGACCGAGAGAGGCGGGAGGGAGCCAGAGGTGGGCACTTCCTGCTCAGCACCTGACACCTGAAGGAATGTGGCTCTGGCACAGGGCAGCGACTCCAGGTCCTTGGCTCCATCCTACACTTGGCTCGTGTCGTGTCTGGACAAGGGGCTTCCTTTTGGCTTTGCTGCCTTGCATTGAAATGGGATGACGGATGCAGGATACCTCCAGGCATATACCTTGGATACGCATCTTTGGATGAGAGGGGCCTCACCACTTCTTTCTTCCCGGGACTTGGTCCCCCCTCTCGGGCTAGTGGAGCCGATGGCCATTCTCCCATGCTGCCACTAGAGATGGCAGGATGGCCAAGCCTGGGCAAGTCTTAAGAATACAGTCCAGAAACTGATTCAAGGACCTGCTTTAAGCAACTTTCATCCAATATGGGGGATGGTAAAGGATTCCTAAACATTTAAAAAGCAGAGTTTTGGGATTGAGTGTACTCTTAAAAAAAAAAAAAAAGTTTAATGGATACAATTCACATTCCATATAATTCACCCATTTAAAAGAGTACAAGTCAATGGCTTTTACGATTCAATAGTTTTTTAGTATATTTATCAAGTTGTGTAATCATCACCATAATCTTAGCATATTTTTATAGTACGGAAAGAAACCCCACACCCCTTAGCCCTCATGCCCCCCAGCCCTAGGCAGCCACTAATCTACTTTCTCTATGTATGGATATACCTATTCCGACATTACATATAAATGGAATCATATAACCTGTAGCTGTTTTTGTCTGGCTTCTTTTCCACTCAGCATAATGTTTTCACGGTTCATGCATGTTGTATCAATGTTTCATTCCTTTTTATTGCTGAACAATATTCGGCTGTATGGATATACCACATTTTATTTATCCATTCCTCATTTGATGGACTTTTGGGTTTGTTTCCACTTTGGGTCTACTACGAATAATGCTGCTATGAATGTTTGTGTGCAAGTTTTTGCCTGGACATATGTTTTCATCTCTCTTGCCTATCTTTGTAGAATGGAATTATTTCAGGATGATATGTTAAATCTATATGTATCCATTTGGAGAAAGTGCCAGACTGTTTTTCAAAGCAGCTCCTTTATTTACATTCCCACCAGCGATGCGCGAAGGTTCCGATTGCTCCACATCCTTGCCAACACTTGTTATTGCCTGTCTTTTATTCCAGCCATCCCAGTGGGTGGGAATGGTATCTCCTGCTCATTGGGGCTCTGATTTGCATTTCTCTGAAGGGAGTTAATGTACTCTTGATTTAAACTGGCCTATGAGTTAATAACCAATGAGACCTGAATTCAAACGTCAGCTATGGTGATTCTTAAGTAGATCATCTTGAACCTGGTACTGAATTTCTCTGAATCTCCGTTTTCAGACCTGTGAATTTGAGGTTGAGGTTGTGAGGATTCCCTGAGAGAGCGTTAGGGAAGCAGCGGCTTACACAGGGCAGGGACACAGCACCTGTCCATCTCCTTCCCTTCACCCGACACCGAGGCTTATGCTTCCACTTTCATGACGGGACAGGGGGAATGTCATTTATGTGTGCCCCATCAATTTTACAACAGGGAAGAAGAAAGAACATAATTTTAAAAAGAAAAGGAGGGTGATGATGGATTGAGTCGGGACTAAAGAAAAGGGTGTTTGATGCCTGGATAAAGGAATGGGAGTTGCTTTGTTATTAACAAGGAGAAGCAAAGGGTGAAGAGTGACATAATGACCATCCTCCATGTAAGAGGAGTTATTATGGGGAGGATGGTGACCAGCTGTTCCCCATCTCCACTAAGGACATCAGAAGGAAAAATGCATTTACACTGTGGGAAGCCTCCGTAGCTCAGTTATTAGGAAGAGCTTTTTTGCTGTCAGGGTCATGAAATATTGGAATGGGAATTTATCAAGTTTCCTATCCCTGAAGCCCTTTCCAAATATGATAAACTACATCCAGGAGTGTGAATGAGATGCCCTGAGGCAGCTCCTTCTGTCACAAAAATGCTGCAATGCCCGGCGGTGCCACCCTAGGTAGCCCTCCCTGTGCAAACCCTCCCCTGCCAGCCACGCACCCCCACGCCCTGTTTCGGCTGGATCCAGTTGCTCTGTCTCCTCTCCCTAAGTGGTGTGGGGGAGTTGCCGCTCTTCTCTATTTCAGGAGTGAGTGATGTGGCTTCTATACATAGCCGCGGCTTATAACTTCTTTGGCAGCTCCTGGGTTGAAAGGTGCTGTTAAGAGAAAGGCAGGGGGGAAAAAAAAGAGCTAAATAACCATTTTATTTATTTATTTTTAAAGTCTTTTAAGAAAAGTTCAAACGTCTGGTCCTTTAATTCAGTGGCTCACTGCGGCCATTACAGTCCTTGGCAGATCTTCCGGGACTGGGAGCTTGGCTGGCCACCGCGGCTTCACAGATCAGCAAACTCAAGAGCCTGTTGGGGAAAGCGTGTCATGGGGGTCGCAGAGGGCAAGACTCAGACTTGGGACGCTGCCCCGTGGGGAATTCTGTCCTTGTCCATTTGGTTTGTGGACAGGGGCAGTGGTGGCTTCCTTAAGAAAAAGTCATGATGCCTTTCTCCCAAAATATGGTAACTGGGACATTTAAGGAGGATCATCTCTACCCCAGGCCCAGGGTGGGCTCCTCTTGGCCTGAGCTACCCAGGGTAATTCTACCTACCTTGTCTCCAGGGTTTGGTGCAGATACTCATAAACCAGTTAGTGTCCAGAATGCCCCAGCGACGAGGACCTTCCCCACCCTGGTTTTGGAAAATACTTGCTTTGCCTTCTCTTGGCTACCGTGCACCTAAATATTGATGCCCATAGCCCCGGGTGCCACCAGCAGGAACCATTTGCTTGCAGCTGTGAACAGCTTCCCCAGTTTACCTTGGTGTGTTGCACAAATATTACCTTTCTGTGTGTGTCGTGATGTGGAAAAGGCTGGGAAACAGAGCCCAAGAGAACGGGTTTGGAGTGAGAAGGATAAACCAAACCTCCTTCCTTTATTTACTCAGGTAATGTTGGATTTGTCAGCTGTGTCCTCGGACTGGGCTTCTCTCAAGGGTGCAGGAGAAACGCTAGTGACATCTTAGGTCTATGAGTCCTCCTAAGGCAAGCCCTGGGAGGTAGGTAGCATTATGGTCCCTGTATTGAAGGTGGGGAAACTGAGGCCAAGAAGTTAAGGGATCTGGGCAAAGATATGCAGGTAGTGAGCAGTAGGGCTGGAGTTTTAACCCAGGCCATCTGTCTCTGTCACTCTAATTTTTCCAACTGAGTGACAGGCAGGTGGGGAGAAGGGCAGGCTGATGTGTGACGCCTCCTACCCCATAGATCACTCCTCCAGCACCAACCTAAAGAATAGCTGGGAAGCAAGGAAACATCTCCCTCCCTCCCTCCCATCCTTTCGCCCACCAGCTGTCCCAAGAGAGCCACCCCTGGGAAGGCACCCAAATCATTGTGCCCGTGCTTCTCTGCAGAGAAAATCTGGTTACAGTGAACATACCAGTGGCATCAAAGTGCCTCAGGAGAGCAAATGCTGCTGAAAAGACTGTGCAAAAAAGGAGAAGGGGCAAATGAAGCCAGTTGAAGAAACAAAGATATCCCCGGACTGAGTTAGAAAGCGTGGGATTAGTCCGGACTCTGCCACTTGTGATCGTGGGCAACTGCCTTCCCTCCCCAGACCTCCAATGTGGTTTGCAGACTCTGCTAGGAGCACACACCCCCTTGTCCCCATGGGTGACCCACTCAACCCTAGACTCTCAGGCTGCCTCTCCGTCTGTGACCCCCTGACATTTCTGGCCTGGCCATCTTGGATGGCTCTTTGGGCAGTAAAAACTCTTTTCTAGAAACCTCTTCACTGAGCTGCCATTGATTTGGTCAGTTTCTTCATCTCTGCCGGATTCTTTCGCTCGCCTTCTCCCATCCCACATCAGCCGCAACACACACCTGTGTTCAAACGGGCTCACGCTTTCTCGAATCCAAACTTCCCGACAGATACGCCCTCCTTTCACGTCTTGCTTAGTTTCCAGGTGATGAAACCAGCCTTGGGCCTGGGTGGTTGTCATGGAGACGCATCCCAGCTTCCCATCTCACATCGGCCCTTGAGCTCTTCCCAGCAAACTCTCTGGGCTAGAAAAGGAAGAAAGGTCTGGCTTTGCCCTTCTGTGTCTCCTTTTTTGGGGGAATGGATTCAGTCAAGAGTGCTTTGATGCTATTTAATCCAAGTTATTCCAGCAGGGTGGGGGAAACAGGCTGGTAAAAAAATACAGGCGGTTTTCTATTTGCCTTGTTGTATTAGCTAATTATCTCAAGTGGTAATCAGAGAAAAAAGAAAAAATGGAATCAGAATAACATTCATGTTATTTATATTTTATCATCCTGCCAAGCTCAGCAAAGGGATGTAGTTTTATTTCTTTCTCTGACCCTTCATTTAATGTCATCTTCTTACTATTGATCAAATCTCACTGCCTGTTGATATCACCTTTTCATTCAAGGCCCTGAATAGACAGCTCATCAATAACATCCACCTGAACCTCTGCACCTGCACTTTCTTTAGGCTCTTAGACTCATCTGAATTTCTAGCAGAGTATGTGTGTGTATAAATTATCCAGAACTGATTTCTAGGCATCTCAAAAGACTTTAGACAGTACCTTACATAATCCTGACCATTTTCAGTAGGAGGGGGCCTCCTGCTCCTGCTGCAGTGGGCAGAGGAGGGGAAACTGAGGTACTAAGTCTAAATGGAGGATGAAATGTTATTTTGTAGCATCCAAGAAATTAAACTAGTGGCCAAAAACGGAAAACAACCTAGGTTTCCTGATTGTTCTGAGGCCTTTCCAGCATGTTTGGAAAGCAGAGCTACCACAAAAATTCTAGCCAAAGATTTGCTTTATAGGGAGAAGGGTGCAATTAGCAGTGGATAAGGAACCTGCTAAGCTGAGTTCTATTCCTGCCTTCTCCATTCCTGACTTGGGCAAGTCACTTAATATTTTATTTCCTGAAAAACTGAGTTAAAACACCTACCTACCTCTCTCAACGTGAGCCAAAAATGGGAAGATCCTTTGTAACCTGCAAGGCATGCTAGAAATTCTAAGTTTAATTAAAACTATGAGATATCTCATTTAGGCTTTGCACCCGTCCTCTGACGTTAGTTAGCATTATCTTACGAGGCTCAGAGACATCAAACAACTTGCCCAAAGTCACACAGGTAGCATGTATTAGTATCTGGACCAGGATCTGCTGACTTCAACTTGGGTGCTTCTCATTAGCCCACAGCTGTCTGTGGGAACAAGGTTAAGCCAGTGCTGAGAAAGACCCAGAGAGAAGGTCATTTCAAGGTCATCCCAACAAACAGCCTGCTGTACCAGCTCTGGAATGATATGCAGCTCCAGTGACCAGGAATTATAGGAGCCTTATAGCTCATGCGGCAGATGGGAAAGGAGAGAAAGGGATAGCGCGGGAGACGAGAGAAAGTGGAGGAGAAGGCAAAGCCATGTGAACGGCCATGCTGGCCCGGAGGAGGGGAGGGTGATGTGCCATGCTGAGGTCCTTTGAGCCCAGAGAAAATGCGTGTCTTTATCTTTGTCTGTACAATTTATGGTCCAGCTGGGCTCTTTCGTGAGGCTGGGGCTGTTCTGGCACTGCCAGAAGAGTCACTCTTAGGGTGAGACACTGGAGCTTTGGGGCCCTGCCAGGAGCATAATGTAGCCATGGTTATTGGAGGGAAGTTCCCAACTGAAGAGGCTGGCACAGCCTAGAGGTTTAAGGGGCACAGCTCTGTGATGTTCCCAGAGCAACGGAGTGACCTGAGCTTGTGTGTGTTAGGGCCATGGATTGTATAATTTCCTTCCCCAGTGGTTCTGACAGATCCTCTTCTGGACTCACTCATTCATTCATTCATTCAACAGAGGTTCAAAAAACAATAACAGCAAGCTAGGTAGTTGTCATAATTGTAGGTAAGATATAACATGTCCTTCTGCAGGAGATATCAATATATCGGGTAAATTTGAGCTTTTTTGCCCTTAAGAAGTAAGCAAGAACAAAGTGTTAATGTTTAATACATGTATAACAAGCACCCATGGATGTGCAAATTATTGTAGTTCACCATTATCCACATGATCTTTTGGAGTTCTTCATTTCCTGAGATTAATGATGATTTTTGGAGTGTTGATTTAACAGAGAAGTTTGTTAACCGATGCTGTGTAGTTGTGTGTGCTTTGGAGGTTCTAATATTAGCCAGTCAAAGTAATCAGTCTTAATGTGTTAAGAGTCTGGACTTTAATCCCTATATTTTATTGGTTATTAAACACTCTGCTCATTAATGGGCTTTCCCACTGTCACACCTACACCCATCCCCAAAAGGAACTATTTTAAAGATGTAAGATCTAGGCAAGTGTATGTATGCATTCATTCATTCATTTCACCAATATCTACAAATTGCTGGCACATATTGTGTTGGGGGAAATATTTATTATCTGCAAATTCCCAGTGAGAAAGCTGAGGTCAGATGCTCCAGAGGGCACGGCTGATCCACGGCAGTCCTGGTGTCTCTTATGAGGGGAGGGGTTCTCCCAGCTAAGACACGTACTACTGTGGGGTTAGACACAGGATACCTTGGAGATATTATTACCGCCCAGTTCCACTGAGAAGCAAGACCTTCTCAGCTCGTCTCTTCCTTGACACATAATTAAACTGCAGTACAGAGAAGTGACATGGCAACACTTCGAGGACAGAAGTAGAAATAGACATTTTGATGAACAGCTGTTGGGAATCTGCATCAAACCACTCATGTAGGTAATGGAACAACTTAAGAAAAGGGAAAGGGGACAGCTAAAGACTGCCACTGAGAGGAAGGCAGAGGGATCTGCACACTGGCCTTCAGCGGAGAGGGCCGCTGTTGGCTATTTCTGGGTACAGAGGTGGGTGAGGCACATCCGGATGCTCCGGGAGACACGGTGCTTGCTCTACAGTGGTCCAGACCCTAGGGTAGCCCTCCATTGCACTGGTTCCCTGTTGCCTCAAGAGAGCACATAGTTCTTCTGAAATTTTTGTCCTGTGGAAAGGGAAGAGCCATCCTTCAACAGTCCTTTGTCACATCATGGCACATACAGAAAATAAAAATATCTGGGAGGTATGCTAAGTCTGCATGCAGTGGCAGGCAGCTGCCTCCCCAAGGACTAAGGATGGGGGGAAAAATCCATGTCTTGACACACCTGTGGCCCATTCATGCCATCCCTTCTGTGCTGTGGACATAGCTGGGATGTGCTGATTTAAGGTAACTTGTCGCTCCTGTGAAAGGGCATGTGCTTTCAGGAAAGGGTCTAACCTGTTCTCTTACCTACAGGCAACAACTGCACTTGCGTCATCCTGATAACACACAGTATTAGGTCGGGCGCAGTGGCTTATGCCTACAGTCCCAGCACTTTGGGAGGCCGAGGTGGGAGGATCGCTTCAGCATAGGAGTTCAAGATTAGCCTGGGAGACATAGCGAGATTCCTGTCTACAAAAAAAAAATAAATAAATAACCAGGCATGGTGGCTCCTGCCTATAGTCCCAGCTACTCAGGAGACTGAAGTGGGAGGATTACTGTAGCCCAGGAGTTCAAGGCTGCAGTGAGCTATGGTGGACAGAGTAAGACCCTGTCTCAAGAAAGACACAGTATTCAGGTTGGCTTGAATGTGGGTGTGAATGTGGGTGGCGGCTGTGTATCTAAACCAAGTGTTTGTTATCAGAATGGTAGCACCTGTTTGTGCACACACATCGTGTGTTCTGAGGCAAGCCATGTCTCACTCTCTCCCAAGCCTCAGTTTCCCACTTGTTCCTCTTACCAGTGACTCTCTAAGCCTGAGGACTCTGGAAGGATGGGTCTTCCCTTTTCAAAGGACAAAAATTTCAGAAGGCTTCCTGAAAGGACAGTGCAATACTGATTATGAAATGGTCCATTTAAAAAGGATTTTCCAGACAGAAAGTAGAATAATGGTTGCTATGGGCTGGGCGGGGGGAGTGGGGGATAGTTGTTTAATAGGTATAAAGTTTCAGTAATGCAAGATGAAAGGGGTTCTGTGGATGGACGGCGGTGACAGTTGCACAACAGTGTGGATGTAATTAATGCCACTGAACTTTACCCTTAAAAATGGCTTAGATGGTAAATTTTATGTTATGAATATTTTACCACAATTAAAAATCACTAAGACTTTCCACTGAAAAATTTTCCCCTATCTAATCTTTATCACTTCAAAGTAGCTTCCCTTCTTCCTTTTCTAGTGCCTTTTCCTAACCCTAAGAAAAAAATCTAATTCTGTTAATCCCCAATACCGGAACTTCACTGGTCTCCTTACTTTTCCCAGGGCTTGGTCTTTGACAAGGACTTCTGCCAGATCCCAGCATCCCTCAGTCCCCTCATAAACATCTTCTGAGGGAAAACACGTACCTGTCCAGGGGGTTCAGGCAGCTGCCTTCTCCTTCAGCCAGCTTGCAAAGGTCAGAGGTCAG
>CAUYRT010052300.1:0-25545 GCA_963574885.1 Lepilemur ruficaudatus | reverse complement strand
TGACAGAGTAGGTTTTTGAATGTAACAAGATAAGTCAACTTGAGTGGTAATATATTTTGGGAAATCAGCTCACTACAAATTGTGACTGTAAACATTGTACTGTAAATGCTTTGTAGTTTTCCCCCAATAAAAAAAAAAATGGGGAAATAGCTAGGAGTGACATGACCAGGAGGTGAGGGAGTTACTGTCCCTTATTCTGTAATATGTGTCATGTGCAGATTGTTCATTTACCCAAAACAGAAAGGGCCCTGAGGTCTTTATAATTGTCCAAATATGAAGAAATAATAGATTTCTACTTCGAAAGTGTTCACTGTCCCATTATAAAACCACACCGCTACACCCAAGCAAGGCGGGGGATAGAGGAGGCTGAGAACACGCGATGGAGATGAGATTTGTTGCGAGGGGCAGCACCACGTTCTCAGAGAGGGAACCGGAACCTCCAGTGATGGGGAACACCCATCGCACTGAGGCAGAATCATCCTCCAGGGAGACCTCCAAGCAAAGAAGGATCCACTCTGTTTCTTTTGAGTCTACTAAGGAGGTCGTGTTTTGACAATCTGAGGTTTGCTTTGGAGGCCTTGAAATTTCCTTTCATTCAAAGCATCCAGCATGTGACAGTGCTGTATTTTGGGACACCATTTGGAAACAGCAGGTATCGGTGCTCTTTCCACTTTGGTTTAACTTTAAATTCCATCCATCTCCCATAGGTATTTTTCTCCCTCATCTTTCACCGAGCATCCTAGCTCACGTGTTCTATGAACTGCCCCCGTTCAAAGCAAGCTTCGTGTATGTAACGTACCACTTTCTTTCTCTCAGGAGTCACACACTTGAAGATAGGTTGTTTCTAGCACTATAAACAGCATTTTTAAATTCTGATATTTTATTCCACATTTATGTAGCTCAATGAATCAAAGAAATGGCTTCAAGCCAGGAGGAAGAGGGGGGGAAAAGATTCTTTTCAATACTCCACTTAAATTTATAAGGTAAAATTCGTTGTTTTTGCCTGGATTACATTCTAAAAGCAAAGGGAAAAGTAACGTATAATTGTAGCTGGATCGATTTTTTTTTTGAAGGATCATATCAAAACATATGATGGAACTAATACAATTGCCAATGAAATTATTCCAACTACATGTGCTTAGGTCTCAATGTGAGAGAGGTCAGAATGTCAAAAATGCGAACTTGGTAAGAACTTGGCTGCTAAGTGTTGACCATAATTGGGCTTTGGAGCCTTTTAGTCCATTGGGTGAGTGGAGCTCTACATTTTCTCTTGCCGTTCCCCCCAGTAAAAGTGAGGGTGTCTGGGGCTTGAACCCTTTTCTGAACAATAATCTGAAATTACTGATAACACAACTTTTTATATCCAAGCGAATAAGAACTGTATTTTATTTGTATAACCTGGATAATTATGACATCATCCAGCACTCCCCGAACTGAGGAAATACACAAGGCATGAAGGAGGACGTCTAGCCAAGGTGAACGGTCCTTATTCCTTAGTGCTGAAGAAAGGATTTTCAGTGGGAATTTGCGGAAGTTTTTTTACTAGACAGACGCTTTAACCAACCAAGCCACAGCGCCAAGGTTTGGAAGGTTTTTTTTAAATGTTTCATTTTTAAAATATTCCATTAAGAAAAGTTCGGTTATGTGATTAATTGTACATCTCGGTAAATTCACTGAAAATCATTTAATTGTACACTTAAAATGGAGTAAACGCATGATATGTAAAGTATACTTCAATAAAGAAAAAAAAAAGTTTGGTTGAGCTGTTTGATTTGAACAACTTTTGACCTTCTTCCCTTTCTCCTTGCAACCCAGTCGCCTGTTCTGTCGTCGTGGAAGCAGGAAAGTGGTAGGTGCCACCAAGTATGTATGTCTCACGGGGTATCTTTGCTCCTCATTTCCTTATGCACTTGACATAAGGAAAGTAGCCCCAAACTAGATCAACCGATTTCCCACGAAACATACCGGTAACGGCAGGATACATGTGGCTGCCATTTTATCTTTTTAGCAGATCACCAAGTGTTTCTATCGAAATCCTAGTGCGTGTTCTGCTTCTAGCCTATGAGCAGATACTGGAAAAAGAACCTTCTGCAGAGAGGTTGAATGTGTTACTTCAGTGAACGTGTCAGATATTTCTGGGGCAAATGACCTATGTTTGCCACAGGAGTTTCATTGTATGTCTTAGCTTTGATGAGGAACAAATCTTTCAGGTCCTAGGGCCGGGTACAGTGGCTCACGCCTGTAATCCTAGCACTCTGGGAGGCCGAGGCAGGAGGATCGCTTGAGCTCAGGAGTTCGAGACCAGCCTGAGCAAGAACGAGACCCCGTCTCCAAAAAAAAAAAAAAACAAAGTCTCTCAGTTCATAAAAGATCACAATAACATGTGAGCTTTTAATAATACGGAATTTTCATACTTGGGAGCTAAGTCACTAGTGAGAGTGTTTTGCGGTATCTTCAAATCTCCCTTAATGAGGCTGGTGTCAGGGAAGGGAGAGCGAAATCTGGAGGAGGCAGGTATTGCAGGAAACTGCGCAGCCACCTGGCAAGGAGGAGCAGGTGACAAAACTTACACCCGCAGATTACGTGACTCGGAGAACTGATCATAATTACTTCCTTTCTAATTACAGAGTTTGTTTTCACTGCAGTAAAATATTCATCACACAGTAACAACCGTCCTAACCACGTTCCAGTGGACAGCTCGGTAGCGTTAAGTAAATTCACGTTGTCGCGAAATCATTGCTTCTTAGATGACTTTTCTCAAATCTGTCCTAAAATCAGGATACGCAAAGGACTAATTGGAGGAGTCAAACCCGAGAGCCTGGAGTCTAATAAGTGTCACCTGGAAGGTATGCTGCGTGTGGGGAGGAAGTCTCCGGAGAGTGGAAACGAGTTTTCCCTGGGAGGTGAAGAAGGGCTTCCTGCCTGCAGGATGCTCACCTCCTTTCCCCACCCCAAGCGAGGTCCTCCTGCACACGCACAAAGACACCTGTTTTGTGCATTCTGGGAATTAAAAAAGAACCTGGAAGACAACGTGAAAGCAACGGGGAGGCTAAATTCAGATTGCCTAAGACGAAAGTAGGAAATGTGAAGCGTATGAGCCAAGACTGGCTGCAGCAGCAGAGGAGGATGCTCACGTGTTCAGGGACACCAGAGCTGTTTGTGGCGTGAACAATGTGTGGATGGACACAGACAACTGTGGTTTCCTTTGGAATAGTTTCTGCAGCTTTTGTGGCTAACTCAGCCGGTAAAGCACTGTGCTTGTCAGCCCTGCCTCGATGTACGCGGAATGCATGTTTTTCTTTCTCTTCATGCACTCCCCTTTGCAGTTTATTTGGGGCTGCAGGAGGTAGTGACACCAACATTGTTTAACGTCAATCCCTGGATCCATTTATATAATCCTTTAGGTTTCCATCATATCCCAGTGTATTGTCCTTTGAAATGTGTAGTCATTTTTTATGAAATGCAAGACACCGGGTAAAAAATATTTAGACAAAAATTGAGACCTAGTACGACGTTATCCTGCTGCAGAGACGACGGGGGTTTACTTACAGCAGGTTGTCAGGGTCGCTGGCAGCACTGGGTCCATTTAACCCAGTTGGGAATGAGGCCACTCACTGCTGACTCAGTCCCGACAAAGGCCACTGTGTTTCCTGTCCACCTCCACTCCTAGGGCACAGCTCCTCTGGATGCCAGCCAAAGCCAGTGGATTCTAGTGGGGGTCCCTGTTTTATCAGACCCTGAACTCCGCTCAGGTTCCTTCTACACCTGTGCCTGTGTCAAAAGGTGCTCAGGTTCTTTGCATCTCAGTGGTCTCTTCTGGGAGTCATTGATGAAACTGGTAGAAATTGGCCCCAAACGCCAGGCTGACCTTAGGCCCACTGCTCCCTCTTTGCCTCATGTTTCTGTACAGCCATGGAATTCCACTCATCTCATCACATTTGATGAATTCAGCCACGTGTTTCCTACTGTTCCCAGGGGAGGTCAGGGGCCGCAGATCCACTCACCCATATTCCACGGCAGAATCATCCCCAGCTTCCCTCAACACTCAAGTCCTCTGTTATTTCTTCCCACGTGCACAGCAGGGGCAGCCACGTCCCCACTGGCTGCTCCTTTGCATAAAGCTGTGAGCTCCCTTAGGGTGGGGACAGCGCCCTGCTCCCCTCTGTGTCCACAGCAGCTTGCACTGCGCCCACTGCACTCGAGCCACTCGGGAAAGCATGAATGAAACAGGCGGAGAGCAACACAGCAGGTCTAGCTTTGAGGTTGTCGCCCTTTTCTGCCTCCGCTTTATACGAGCTCAACCTTGTGCTGAGAAACAGCAAGCGGGATGGTTTTCCACTTGTAGATTCTTTGCAGGAGGTAACACCTGACTATGGAGCCTTTCAGATCATTTTCAGTTCAGTACATGTGGCCGGCACTAAGACTGGTCTTTTCCCTCAACCAGGACCCTAGAAGTAGGTGATAAGAGTTCCAGTCCTGAACCAGAGAACTGCAGGACTGATGACTCCATGTCCCCCAGGGATCTCTCTGAGGCTGACTGTCTGGGTCCTGGCTCAGCCTCGGACTGACAATCGGGTCTCCCCATGGAGGGGATGAGGCAAGTACCGATGCCCTGCTCCATCCTGATGTGTGTAGTTGTGACGAGTTGGTCAGGGCTGGTTCCACATGGCAATGAAATGAACTGTCACTGTCTCAAGCAGGTGACTGACCCCAGAAGGGCACATTGTGCATGTCACAGGTGCTTTTGATATTCCTTGACTTTTTACTAATGAATACAAGTAGAGAGCTAAGAGTAGGAGCTCAGAATTGAAGAGGACTTGCCAGAGGCCAGAGCTTGATTTCCCTTTGTCCCTCAGTGGAGGCTTCAATTCTCCCTCTGGTTGTGATTGTCAGTCTGCACATTTAGGGCAGGTGGCGGGGAACCTTTGAGTCCCAGCCTTCACATGCTGGGAGGGCAGAAGGCAGAATTCCACATGGGCTGCTGCATAATGCACATTTCTTTCCCATCTCAGGTTACTGAGAACAAACCAACTTCAGCTGGCAGAAAGACAGAGGAAGCTGTCAGAGTTCAACAAAAATGTTAAATTGGCTGCAGAAGAAACAGAGACAGGCAAGCAAATTCAGAGACTGAACACCAGCCTCTCAGGAAACACCTACTGGATTTTTTTTTTAAGTATCGTCCAATGTTTAGACCCAAATAATACAGAATTGTAAATAAATGGTCAGAAGACATATACATAGAGAAACAATTCACATAATAAAAACAAAGTACCTTAACTTTTACAAATGACTAAATAATGTTAAGTTACTAAACATTTCCTGATCCCCAGTGCTGGCCACAGGGAGTAGAAACTTGATTCACACAAACATTTCTAGGGACGATGAAAATTGTCATAATCCTTAGGAAAGCATTCAGCTGTAGGATGAACCACACCCACGAAAATGATTGTGGCATTTTATAAACCCAGTGGTCACTGCCCTGTGAAATACGGTAAGGACATTAGTATGAGGAGCATAGAGCTTTACGATAAAAGATACTCAATGAAGGATAAATCAGGGAAATGCTGAGAATGGGGAAGGAAATTATGACCATTCAGAGCCTCGCAGGCATTAAATCATTGATAAAAAAGCAATATTGCAACAGTTTTGATCCACCTGCACTTTTAGAATCATGGGAAATGTATTTTACACGTGTGGATAAATTGTGCAAACATACAGATGTGAGGATAACAGGAACATGGCAGATTATTTAAAATCATACTCAATATTGTGCTTTATCTGGTGAAAGCAAATCTACCCCATAGAAAAACCATTCAAGACATTAAAGAAAAGCAGCAGGCAGCAGAGGTCAACCACAGACACCAGGTAACGTGCATTCTGCCTGGCAGCGGCAGGACCTTCAGCACCCAACACAGGTGATTTAATGGCCCCAAGACACCCTAAACACACAGTTTCTCTGTGCTGGCTTTTTCAGGTTGCCGTCAATGAAAAGAAGGCTGGAGACCACTGGGTTAGGTTTTTTCCTTTCCTTGGTTTTGTGCATAGTCTGCCAGGTCCAGTGGGAACCTGTTTTTCTTCCAGGGTTCAAGACTCAAGCTTTGGAGAGGAAGAAGGCGTGTTACTGAAAACTCGGCCACTTGTCCATGAGGCCAAATCAGAAGAACAAGGACAAGCGGTTTGGGGAGGAAGGAAAGAGAGTTTACTTTGCCAACAGAGGAGGAAATATGGTAGACCTTCGTCTCAACATTCCAAATTTCCCGAACAAATACAGAGCTCTTAAAGGGAGGGTTCTCGGGTTCAGGCAATTACTGTGGTTAACTATTCTAATTGTCCCATCTCTGCCAAAGACAAAGCCTGTAAACTCTGCCAGCCGCCCACCTGGGGGCTTGGCAGCCACCTGGGAGTTTCAACAAAAGACTTAACCTCCCTCAGGGATGGAAGCCAGAATACAGTTCCCAAAAAGAGTGGGGGAAGTTTTAAGGAGAGAGAAAAATGCCTTTGCCATTTTTTTCTTCAGGCCCTTCCCTCTCTTGTAGGCGGAGCAGGCCAGGGAGGCTGTGAGCTTGAGGCGCAGGTGAGTGATGGTGACGGACATTTTTAAGGTGTTTTTGGTGTTTTAAGAGCGAACTGCCAGTATCTAGTAAAGCACTGAGTGTTCTAATTCTTATTCAAGTGCATTCTTTCTCTATTTTTGAGATTGGAAATACTGAAAATTCAGAAGCAGCAAGAGGCATCCAGGATGGAGACAGCTGTAGCGAGGACCCCGGACACGCAGAGCCCTCTGTGCACAGGTGGGAGCTCACGGTGAAGACAGTGGCTCAGCTCATGCTGCACAATCCACGCACTCCGCTGCGCCTTCCGGGGTAACCACTCTGTGCCGTGGAAACAGTCGCGAGTGCTTACTAAAGGGAATGGGAGTTTCTCAGGGGTGGCAGGACGCTTTTGGTCAAGTGCCCCAGGCAGGTGGCACTTGGATGGGTCCCCTGTGAATGGTGGAGCTCCGGCCTCTCCAATGACTTTGGACACCCCCACCCCACACTGAGCTCGTGGTTACTCCCGACTGAAGACACAGCGTAGGAGGGAAGTGGGTCAGCTCTGCCTCCCCCTCTAGTCCGTGTCGACAGCTTCATTTTCCTTTTGTTTGGGAACGATGACCACTGCAGCATTTTAGAATGGGGGCTGTGGGTGCTGATGACACAGGACATTTTCTTGCTGTGTCTTTCTGGATCAATATTTTACCATGAGACAGGGGACATTTATTTACTATTTTCTGTGTATTTATGGATATTTGGTTAAATAAACGGGTAGACAGAGAGAAACTGCTGTCTCTCAATAGTCACACTCTACTCTCACTCATAGAAATGGAAACCCCAATTCTTAGCTGGGCACGTAGCCTCTCAGAATAAAGATCACAGTTCCCGGCCTCTTCTGAAGCTGGTATAGCCACATGACTAAAGTCAGGCCAATGGAACATGAGCAGAGGCGACGTATAAAAACTTCTGGTTATTTACTTAGGCTGGAAGAATGATTTCCTTTCTGTGCTCCCACAACCCGCTGGCTGGTGTGTGGACATGGTGTTCACTCATCCCAGAAATACCCTAGAGATGGTGGAGCAAATATACAAAAGAAGCTGGATCCCGGAGATGTGGAGCTGCTAAATCATGTAAGGTCTGCATATGCCCAGACTGGTAAGGGAGAAAGGCATTATTCTGTGTCTCTGTTGAAGCAGCCAGACCTATGTCTAACAATACTCCACTGTAAGGGAACCAGCTGATAGGATGGGAACTAGACGATTTGTTGGAATATTTTAGTTCTAATGTTATGTTGCGACATACCTGTATCCTCTCATTGAAACCACTCATCTTGATTTGCTGAAACTTGAAGAAGTCAACCCATCGTCCAAAGCAGTCACTATTTTCTCTCTGCTGTGACTACAACCAGGGCTGGAAATGGTGACAGAAGAGCACCAGTCACCACAATGGATACAGTCTTTCATCATGTGGTTATAAAAATAAGATTAAACTACCACTTTAGTGGTATTTCACTCCAGTACAATGCAGGCAATGCTAACCCAACATAAGCTGTTGTGCCACCGCTGTGTGTCATTGTCACCATGGGTCAGAAACATGAAAGTGGCCTGGCGCGGTGGCTCATGCCTATAATCCTAGCACTCTGGGAGGCCGACATGGGCGGATCCCTCAAGGTCAGGAGTTCGAGATCAGCCTGAGCAAGAGCAAGACCCCATCTCTACTAAAAAAATATAGAAATTAGCTGGACAGCTAAAAATATATAGAAAAAAATCAGCCAGGCATGGTGGCGCATGCCTGTAGTCCCAGCTACTCGGGAGGCTGAGGCAGGAGGATCGCTTGAGCCCAGGAGTCTGAGGTTGCTGTGAGCTAGGCTGGCGCCACGGCACTCTAGCCTGGGCAACACAGTGAGACTCTGTGTCAAAAAAAAGAAAGAAAGAAATGTGAAAGTACAAGAGGACCATCCTACTAGTGGGGCTACGTCTCAACACTGTGACCTTCACTCATCTTTCTGCACGTCATCCTGAGGTAAACCAATTCTAAATGAGTCTGTTTTCAGTAAATCAGCAATGACAATTTATACGAAACAAATTGAACTAGAACCCATTTTAATAGGCTCTAGTTTGAATTTGTTTCTTCATTTTTCATCTTTAATACAAATGCCTGACTGTGCGCAATTGTCCCTCTGCACGCATGAGAAAGTGGCCAGCCCAACAGCGTATTCATCACTAGCAAATGGAAGTTTAAGGAGTCCCTGTCATTAAGGTAGTTCGGGCATTTATATTGGAAAACTTATGTGCAGCTTGACCTTCAGGGGACAGGACCACCAACCAGTACATGCTGTGAACTGAAATAAAACCTTAAGGCTCTCCCCATGGACTGATCGAATGGACCCCCTCTTGGCCAAGGGGATACCCTAAAACTGAGTTACTAGCCAAGAGAAGGGAGGTCAGACGTGCCTCATCATGCCCCCTCCCTTCCTGGAGACACCCTTTGTAGCCCATTGACAGGCCCAAGGCTGCGCAAGACAGACCTGCAGGTCCTCAACTTACACAACAAATATATGGCCAGGGGCTTGTCTCTGATTAACAGACTTCCTTATCTTAATTAAAGCATTCCAAGCCGTTAGACAAAGCTTCATTTCTTTAACCAATTACAGGTCAAAGTCTTTAAACCCACCTATAACCTGTCAGCCCACCTTTGAGATGGCCCACCTTTTCAGGCCAAACCAATGTATACTTTCCATGTATTGATTTATGACTTTACCTGTAATTTCTACCTCCCTGAAATGTATAAAACCAAACTGTAACCCAGCCCGAGGGAGTCCACTTGCTCAAGGCTTCTTGGGCGTGGCTGCGGGCAACCCGTCCTCAAATTTGGCTCAGGATAAACCTCTTCAAATTATTTTACAGAGTTTGGCTTCTTTTCCTTTGACAGTGCAGATTTTGTGTGTGTTGCCAGAAGGCACTTTTGACATTCAGTTTTGCTTATCTAGAAACAGAGTGAATAAATGTACTTTTTTTTCTTTTGCTTTCTTTTTCTTTCTTTCTTTCTTTTTTTTTTTTTTTGCAAGGTTCAGTTTGATTCTTCTAGAGGGGGAAAAAGGAGTTGAAGGTAGGTCTTCATTTTTGCAGGCATCATCTGTAGGAATTCTTTACAGCTAACTGGTCCGTCTCCATCCATACCTGCCTCTCGGATCATTTCATCTACTTTTTCATCTGACGGTTTTTCTCCTAAGTTTGTCACGACCTAACCTAGCCTCTGCTGCACTGAAGTAACCGTCACGCCGTCCTTGTCAAAGACTCGTAATGCCTCGTGGATTTCCTCTTCGCTGTATCTGCCATCACAGTGAAAACTTCGGGGGAGTCAGCGGTGCCATTAGCATGAGCGTCCGCTTGGTGGATCACATCCTGCCATTCAGCTGCCGTTGGGCTCTGACCCAGCGACCTCATGACAGTTGCAAGTTCCTTCCTTGCTATCTTTATGGGACAGGGAGAAACCTTGAATGCAGCAGTCTGCTCTGCCCTCTGCTGAGGGGCCATGGCGGGAGCGAAGGGAGGAAGGGCCGAGGGAGCGAGGGTGGCTGCTCCGCTCAGGGGCCTTGGTGGCCGCGGCGCGCCCGCCCGTTGCTACTGCTGCCCCCGGCGCGGTGGTGGCGCCGTTGGACTCCGCGAAACGGTGCCCCGTGCGCGAGGCTCCCACCCGGCACGCTCCGAACTGGGTTTTCTAACTAGCCTCGATGCTCTGGTTTCAACCTTCTACTGTGTAGGGTTCCTCTAGTCTGCAAATCTTTCATATACTTTAAAATAATTCAGAATGAAAATAAATATTGAAAAAAAAAACCCATCAATTGTTTGAGAATCTTGAAATAATATTAATAATTCCAATATAATTATATAGCAACTGCCTATGATACCCGTATCCTTAAACATGATTCTCTACCTACACACACATATATATAATTTATATGTTTAATTTCAAATTTTGATGATATTTTCCCACTCATTGATACAGGTTTGGCATATTGTTGGCTATTTTCAAAGGATTTTCTCCGGGCAGTTCATAAATCATGCAAAAGAAAACTTAGATTTTCCATTCAGTGTAAGTGTGTCACTTATTTATTTTTCTTAATTATATAAACTACTTTATAACTTACATTCTATAAAATGAAAAAATTATTTTCAGAATTTTGTCCAAGAAATTGTTTTTAAACCTCTTTCACTTTGTGTGTCAGATGTTTTTCTACATCTTGACAGAGGCATAAGGGATGTAGAATAAACAGGGCCTATATAAACTTCACAATTTATTGAATTTTGACATGTGTATACTGCCATAAAAACATCACTAGAATCAAGATAATTAACATATTCAAAACCTCTCAAAGTTTCTTCTTGTTTCTGTCTAACATTTTTGTTCTGTCTCTTCCTCCAGGCCTTCCATCTCTTCGTGACACACTCATCTGAATTTTGTAGAATTTTATGTAATAGAATCATAGGTTGCAGTGTGTGTGTGTGTGTGTGTGTGTGTGTTGGATTCTTTAAGTCAGCATAATCATTTTGAGATTTATTCATGATATTTTCTGTATTATTCCTTGGTATGGATATACCACCATTTTTTTAACCCTTACCTTGGAAAGAGACATGCGGCTTATTTTCCATGTTGATCTTTTCTCTTAAAACCCAAACCCACTAGGCAGCAGCTCCGCTGTATTGTCCCAGCATATACTTGCACATTTCAACTCCCTGATGAATTGGTTGGGGGAAAAAATCCAATTGGGATTTCACCTATAATTATCCAAACATCTAGCACACTCATATCAATCTTTTTAGGACTTTTGTTCAAAAGAACAATCACTGGCATGAGGCATTTTGGTTTGGTTAATTACCACCTACATTTTATCATGAAAAGTTTCAAACATACAGCATTGATTCATTAACATTTTACTAAAAGTTGATCTATCACATACCTATCTTTCCATCCATCTCTCTATCCAGCCATTAGGTTTTCATACTTCTGGTACTTTTATAATTAAATTTTAGACATTAGTGTACTTTCTCCTGAATCATTTCACACACCTGTCATTAACTAGAATTCTGTATTTGTTTACTGACTTTTGGGGGCAATAGCCAGAGAGCTTGGCAGCAGCAGGTGTGATGGGTAAGGAGTGCCCAGCTGGAGAGCAGGGACCCAGGGGGCCCAGGTGACCAGGACAAACTCTCACTGATGACCATCTTTCCCGGGCCCTGTCCTCAAAATCTTTTTCACCTGATTACACAGAGTGTTCCCAAACTCATTCGGGCCTCTGACAGCTTCAAATCACTGCTGTGTACCCCACAGCTCTTTATTCTTACACAACTGTATTGCGCACATGAAACATTCCATCACTGCTGTAAGTGGGAAAGCAATGTCTTTTATCACAAGAACAAAGAAACCGTAAGAAAAGAAGCAAAACAAAAACCAAATAAGTATAAGGAAACAATGGTATGTAGTACTATATTCTACTTAGATGCCGTTGCCTGCATAACGGGCCCAGAATTGGGTTGTCCTGGTCATATAAAGAGACCAGGTATAGGAGCGGTTGAAGTCGGATTAGCCCAAAAGTGAGTGGGACAGAGACCCGCGGTTTCCATGAAGGGTTGCCGGGGTCACCCTGGTTAGAGCCCGAGCACAGATGGGGAAAGGAAGGAGAAGTGCACAGTTTGGGGCCTCAAAGAGGGGAAATCATTCCTGCAGCTCAGGAAGTGCTACCCAAAGCCAGTGTCCAGCTCCCACCCATGGGGGGCCTTTGTGACCCCTGGGGGCAGGGCCAGGAGCCCTTGGCAGGACCAGGGGGCTGAGATCAGCGGTGCTGCTGACCAGCTGTGTGACCCTGGGCTGCCGTCCTTCATAAAATGAGAGTGCCAATGTGTGCTGAGACCCTGTCTCTACAAAAAATAACAAAATTAGCCAGGCGCTGTGTGTGCACCTATAGTCCTAGCTACTTGCAAGGATGAGGCAGAAGGATCGCTTGAGCCCAAGAGTTTAAGGCTGCAGTGAGCTATGATCATGCCACTGCCTGCCAGCCTGGGCAACAGAACAAGATCCTGTCTCTAAAAATAATAATAATAATTTTTTTAAATTACCTAAAAGACATTCATTTACATTTTATTTATGCTTTGAGACAGGATCTTGTATGTTGCCCAGGCTGGTCTCAAACTCCTCAACTCAAGGGATCCTCCTACCTCAGCTTCCCGAGTAGCTGGGATTACAGACAGGTGCCACCACACCCAGCTTACATTTTTAAAAGAGAATTTATTTGAGAAACTTATAAAAACTTGACAGAACACTTCGCAGGCCACCTTATACAATAAGATGGGCAATAATAACATACACATTTTTGGAAGCATAAGCACTCAGGTATACTAACAACAGCCACATGGGTGTAAAAGTTATGAACAGACGAACTGTGTTCACAAAGAAATAGGTCTGGCCGGGCGCGGTGGCTCACGCCTGTAATCCTAGCACTCTGGGAGGCCGAGGTGGGAGGATTGCTTGAGCTCAGGAGTTCAAAACCAGCTTAAGCAAGAGCAAGACCCTGTCTCTACTAAAAATAGAAAGAAATTAATTGGCCAACTAAAAATATATAGAAAAAATTAGCCTGGCATGGTGGCACATGGTCCCAGCTGCTTGGGAGACTGAGGCAGGAGGATCGCTTGAGCCCAGGAGTTTGAGGTTGCAGTGAGCTAGGCTGACGTCACGACATTCTAGCCAGGGGAACACAGTGAGACTCTGTCTCAAAAAAAACAAAAAAAAAGAAATAGGTCAAAAAGCAAAATGTATAAGCGCATATCGGTACAGTTGGTAATTGTGTGCACCCAGCTTTGTAACTGCAGTCATCTGAAATACTGTGACAGGGAATATCAACTGTCCTGTGGTAGAGAGATAAGAGACATGCCTGGCCACTTGCTGACTCTGAAAACTTCTGTAAAAAGTCGCACAAGTCCCTCCCACCCTTCCACTGGTCAAAGCCAGACCCAAGTCCCAGCCTGCTTGATGGGGTGTGTAGGGACAAAGGGAAAAGCTCCCCTTCGCCCCCTGAAGTTTCACTGAAAAATCAACTCCCAAGAGGCAGATTAACTAGAGAAGAGGCATACGGATTTATTTAACATGTACACAGGAGCCTTCAGAACGAAGACTCAAAGATACAGGAGAAATTGTCCATTTTTATGTTTAGGTTCAACAAAGTATGGACAGTTATGTAGAAATATGATCAGACAGAAGAGTATGATCAAATGCTAATAGACTGAGTG
The DNA here is from genome assembly GCA_963574885.1 of Lepilemur ruficaudatus. Lineage (NCBI taxonomy): Eukaryota > Metazoa > Chordata > Mammalia > Primates > Lepilemuridae > Lepilemur > Lepilemur ruficaudatus. The sequence continues at coordinate 11,729 of CAUYRT010052300.1, read as the reverse complement.
GGGAAACCCAGGAAGGATGTCTGTCTAGATTCTTCTTGGCCTTTCTGTGCAGCCTGTCTTCTTTCTAGTGTGGGGCAGGACTCTCTCTGAAACGGAAGTCTTATGACCTAAAGTAAGACAAGATAAGTCAAATACTTTATTTCTTTTTTCTTTATTTATTTTTTTTGAGAGATGGGGGTCTCACTACATTGTCCAGGCTGGTCTTAGACTCAGGCTCAAGGGATCCTCCCTACTTAGCCTCCCGAGTAGCTGGGATTACAGGTGCTCACCCCACCACACCTGGCTGATAATTTCTTTATGGCAAGTTTCTACACAGGAAGGCAGAGGGAAAGTTAGAGTAATATTTTTAGGGTTATGGCTGGCTTTGCAGAAAGGGGGTTTCTATGACCCATCTTGGGGAAGAGGGATTCTATTATAGTTTCTATGGCTAGCCTCGGGGGAGAAGGGCAAGGGAAGGGCAGAGAAAAACCTTTGCTTCTGAGGCCTTCATTGTGAGGAATTGTTTTCTGAGTCCCTACAGTGGGGAAGTGATAATCTCTCGACAGGGCAGTCAGCAAATATTGTGAATGATAATACCAGCCGCCTGGTCATCAGAAAGTTTTTATTTTGTTCTGCTTTTCTTGTTTTTCGTTTTCCCCACCAACATACACTCTCCAACTTCCTTCTCTCTCTCTCTCAATGACCAGTCCCTGGTTTCACAGTCTTTACTGCAAGAAAATGTTTTCTTCTATCTGACCCATTGATTTCCTGCTTGGAGCTTCATGCCAAAACTGTCCACCAGGTGGAGGCCTGTACCCTCTTGCACTGCTCCCAGACATCGCCCTGCATTCTAGGAATCCTCTTGCACCAGGCTCTTTCACACTTTGGCCTCTGCCCAGTCTGCTTTCTCTCCATTTCTCACTGCTCTCATCCCCTTTGGCAAGTTCAGCTGAGATATCTATCTAGTCTGGAGAATTTAGCTCATTGCCACCACTGAGCTGGCTAGGGGAGAGGTTGGGCACTCTCTGTCTCCTGCTTCACATCCTCTTAGCCTCAGCTTGGGTTCCAGCCAGGGCTCTGGCCAACAGTCCACGCGAGGCTGGACCAGATTCACGCATGCCTCACTTCCTGCCCTGCTCCATGGGGCAGCCTGCAGTGAACGGAAGGCAGGCACCTGGGGATGAATGCGTCTCCCATTTGTCCCTCAGGCAGACAGTTATGATACAGTTTCTAGATGGATCCCTGGGCGATCCCTTCGGGTAAAGCCTCAGTTGCCCTCAGTGAGGCCACCTCTGTAAAGGTGCTCTTGTTCTAGCTTTTCTCTCCTTCACTCTCCCAGTCCCTCCCTCTGCTTCCTGGATCCACTTCCCCAAATAATCCACCTGCTCCACAGTCCTGGGTTCAGGCCCTGCTTTCGGTTAGGACCATGAGGCCCCACTCTGGGCACCCACAGCCCTGTGCCTTCCACTATCACTGCCCTGGTCACATCCTCGTGTCCCTTGCTGCTTTCATGCCTGTCCCTTCAGCCCATGTGAGCTCCTTGAGGCAAGATTGGGGCCTGATCCCCTGCCGTACCGCTAGCACAGGGCCTGGCCCTGGGATCTAAGTGATGAATGAACAAAGAATTGAATAATGCTCCGTGATTGGCTTTGTCTTCTACGCACCAATCAGTTTCTTGCTCTTTGCCTTCTGTGAGCTCAGTTTTCTCATCTGTCAAATGGGCTTCCCACTCTCCTCCTTAGGCTTCAGTTTCAAAGCAAACACTGAGGCAATGCACCTGACCAACTGCAGGGGTCCACCCTGGGCAGGGGGCTATGAGCACTGGGGTCAGGGGACTCGCCGTTTCTTGGCCCAATACTCAGCTAGACCCATTTCCTGATGGGCACAGCACTCTGGGCCTCATTACTCACATCCTCCGCAACTCCAAGTCTTGCGATGTCTGTAACCCACATTCTATATAGAAAGCCTTTATTAAGCACCTAGGGTGGGCTAGGCAGGCCAGCGCTGGGCATACAAGAGGAAGGGGCCCCAGACTTGGCCCTGAGGAGTTCACATCCAAGTGGGGAGACATTTACTCCAAAAGTGTGGCCAACAAGGGACCGGAGCCGCAGATGTTCATAGACGGAGGCAAAGAGAGGTTTGCGCAGGTAGAAAAGAGTTAGAATCGTGGTTCCTCTACTTCTTGGCTCTTAGCTTCTCTGAGCCTCAGCATCTTCCTGTGAAAGGGACTGCGGGGCCCGAGGTTGGGATAAGATGGGGCACCTGCTGCTGGTGGTGCCGGAATAGCTGGAGACATGACATCACCTTTGCTGTCATTGTCTTTACTAGAGATGGGGGGGGTCTAGGGTCCCACTCTCAGAAGCAGTTATTGGTGACTGCTTGGGTAGCACCGGCACTAGGGACAAAAAGGGAAGAGATATTGTGGGCTGTGACTGTCCTCTCTTTCCAATACTGGCACACATGGTGTCTGCCTTCCCGCCTCACACCGTCCCCAGGAGGCGGCCTCCTTACTCTTGCACAGATGAGAAACATTAAGCCAAAGGGTGTGGGATGCCCGGCGCGCTCAGACACAGCTGTGGCCTCTCTGCCCTCCCCCTTCCCAGCCCCGTTTTTCACCAGAACACACTGTGACCTTGGGCAAAGCGGTGGCTGCCTCAGTTTCCCCACTCTGGCGATGGTGGTGGGATTGTAGAGAGTTGATTTCGAGGGGCGTCAGGAGTGCAAAGTGTCCTAAATTCAGTACTACCCCATCCCCAAGTCTCCTGCTGTTTTTGGGGTGGCCAGGTGGGCGCCCCCAGGGGGCTGCGGGGAACCATAATGTCGACAGAGCGCCCTTGCGCTCATTTATGCCAAGGAGACATCCCGATGCCTGACACCCTCCTGGCCCAGGAGCCCCAGCTGGCGTCTGGAGCCCGTCGGGTGACCAAGATGCGGAGGTGCGGACAGACCGCGCGGCCTCAGGTGCCCGCCTCTGCCTGGCTCCGCCCGCGCGAAGGTGAGGCCGGGGGCGGGGCCGGGCGCGGCGGCCCGGGTCGGGGGCGGCGGGGCTGGGTGACTACCTTGGTCCGCCTGCCCGACGGTCCCGCACCTGCCACTCTCCGACGGGGCGCTACCTCTCTGCCTGCCAATCATGCTGCTGCTGCTGCTGCTGCTGCTACTGCGGCTGCTGCTGCTGGGACCTGGACCCGGACCCAGCGCCGGTGAGTGAAGAACCGCCTGCGGGGACCCAGGAGCTCCTGGGACTCCGCCAGCCCTCCCTAGGGACCCAGGAGGCCTGCAGCCCCCAGCCCCTCTTCTAACACCCACCCACTCATCCTTCCTGGGGGCCCAGGAGCCCTGGACCCCAGTCCTCTCCAGGGGCTCCCACTCACTCTCCTCTCAGGGACTCAGAACTAGGCCCCCCTTCTACAGGGGCTCTGAGTCCTCTGCAGATGCCCTGCCCCCACCGCTGTCACTCTCTCTCCAGCAACCCGGAGCCCTCCCCACCCACCTGGTCTGGGCTCCTGTGCACTGACCTTTCTTCACTCCTCCTGTCCCTGAGGTCTGAAGGTCCCTGGGACCACCAGGTGGACACCAGAGGGTGAGGGGGGCTCAGTGGAAGGGGCCCGGCTCAGGGGAGGGAGAACATAGTGTCCCCTTCTCACCTGGTCCCCCTTGGTGACCTCCCATTTCTGGGGTGCACAGATACACGCACTCACGGGGAAGTATACAGGCGCTGCAAGCCTCAAAACCAGCCCCAGACTCACCTGGGCACTCAGGTGCCTGGCTCATGGTGTACGCAGCCCCCACAGATCCATGCTGCAGACACAGGCAGATACCCCAAAAGGACACACACACACAACTCAAGGAAAGCTGAGACAGCCCCAGGGCAAGTTAGATGCACACTGGACACACACATAGACCCTGGGCCCATAGGATGCCCAGACAGCCCTGGCACTCCCAGAGGCGGCCACAGTGTGCAGACAGAGCAAACAGACCCCAGTGTGACCTGCCCCACCTATATTGGCACAAAGGGAGTGTTTTCCTTGGTTCTGTACCCAGCACCTGGTGGCCGCCCCGTGCCTGGGCCCTCCATGAGGTTGTTCCTAGGCTTCTGAGATACCAGAGAATGCTCAGGTCAGGGGAAGGGAGGACCTCCAGGGACAGCTTCAGGGTGTGAAGTTAGGACGAGGGCCTTGTCAGGAGGTGCTTACAGTGGGAGCATTCCACGGGGCTTGGTCGATCCAGGGGTCAAGAGACCTTTCCTGGGCTAGGCGTGGTGGCTCATGCCTGAAATCCTAGCACTCTGGGAGGCCGAGGCGGGAGGATGGCTCAAGGTTAGGAGTTTGAGACCAGCCTGAGCAAGAGCGAGACGCCATCTCTACTAAAAACAGAAAGAAATTAATTGGACAACTAAAAATATATAGAAAAAAACTTAGCCTGGCATGGTGGCACATGCCTGTAGTGCCAACTACTTGGGAGGCTGAGGCAGGAGGATCTCTTGAGCTCAGGAATTTGAGGTTGCTCGAAGCTAGCTGTGAGCTAGGCTGACGCCACAGCCCTCTAGCCTGGGCAACAGAGTGAGACTCTGTCTCAAAAAATAAATAAATAAACTCATTTTCACATTTTGTTCCTATTTGCTTTGTCTCTATTCCCCCGTATTAATATACTGCTTTTTCGATCAAGGAAAAAAAAACAAAATTGAATTTAAACTTGGTCTGGGGCCGGGCGCGGTGGCTCACGCCTGTAATCCTAGCACTCTGGGAGGCCGAGGTGGGCGGATCGCTCAAGGTCAGGAGTTCGAAACCAGCCTGAGCAAGAGCGAGACCCTGTCTCTACTAATAATAGAAACAAATTAATTGGCCAACTAAATATATATAGAAAAAATTAGCCCGGCATGGTGGCGCATGCCTGTAGTCCCAGCTACTTGGGAGGCTGAGTCAGAAGGATCTCTTCAGCCCAGGAGTTTGAGGTTGCTGTGAGCTAGGCTGATGCCACGGCACCCTAGCCCAGGCAACAGAGTGAGACTCTGTCTCAAAAAAAAATAAATTTGGTCTGGATGCCTCAAAAAGTCAGTGTGATGAAAACATGTTCTAGATAAAAAAGAGATGAAAGAGATGAGATGACCAAATGCAGCCCCGGGACCGCCACTGGGTCCTCAGCTGCCTGGCAATGGAAAGGGGACTCCCAGGAAGTAGGCGGGCCTGGGAGTGAGTGTCTGCTCTGCTGCCAAGGCCCCTTGGCTCTGTCATCCTGAAAGGCCACCTTCCCCTGCTGGTACCGTGCTGGGAAGGAGGAGCACTGGTTTGCGAGTCAGAGCCTGGGCAGGAGCCTCAGCTCGGGCTCTTGTGGGCTGTGCGAGTATGGGAGGCACCTTCCCCAGCTGGCCTCCTCCTTCTCACCTGTCCAGAGCAGGGGTTCCAGTCAGGCTGTTGGGCACCGCTGTGTGTCAGAGCTGCCCTGGGATCCAGGGAGAGGGCTGGACTCAGGCCAAGGGGCCTCCCTGTCTGGGCAGTGCAAATAAGAGGAGATGCAAAGGCCTCTGAGCCAGGGTCTGGGGTGGGGGGAGTGGTGGGGCGCAGGGGAGCCCCAGGGACTGGGAAACTCTCCCCAGAGGAGCCCTTCTTGGTGACAAGGACCCTACTTAGCTCACCTCTGATGCCTGGTGCCCAGAACAGGCAACTGTACAAACATCTGATGCATGACTCGCAATCTGACTGCATGTGGAGTTGATACGACAGGGGATTGGGAATTGGGGCATTGCAGGAAGGGGGACCAGCCCGTGCAAAGGCTGTGACTTTTTTTTTTTCATGGCTGCCTTGAGGATGTTGATTATAATAATTAGTCCTTGTCATTAGCCAGGTACTATTCATGCACTGTTCACTTCTTTCTATGAGTTGAGGTCACCTTACCCTCCCATTTCCCAAGGCACAGAGAGGTTAGGAATTCATCCAAAGTCACACAGTTAGGAAGTAACATTCAAACTCAAGACAGTCTGGCTGCAACATCCAGGCTCTTTTCAGGCTCCTGCCCTTTGCTATAGACCCGCAGCCTCTGACCTTTGTTTACCACCACCACACCCCAGCCTCCAGAAGGTCACATGTGCACCGGCGTGGGATCCTGGAACTGGCAGGGACTGTGAGTTGCGCCGGCACCCGAACCCCCATCGCCTACATGAACTATGGCTGCTATTGTGGCCTGGGTGGCCATGGCCGGCCCCGGGATGCCATTGACTGGTGAGTGCGTGCTTGGGCCCAGGCTTAGAAGGTCCTCCACCCCCGGGAGTAGTCAAGACCTACAAGGAAATACCCAAAACTGAAGCTGGGGTTTGGCCCAGGAAGGTCCCAGCACGTGGTCCTCCCTTGCAGGCAAAGGACCTGTGCGTAATGTGGCCAATGAGGCCAGATCTTGGTGCCAGCTGCCCGTTACCCTGGCAATGCGCTGATTGATTATGTTGCCTCAAAAATAACATAAAGGTAACCAGACTTATTATGCACTAGGAACTGCTCTGAGAATCCCTTTGAGTCCTCACAATAACCCCATTTCACAGACGAAGAAACTGAAGCACAGAAAGGTTAAGAACTTGTCTGGGGCCATGCAACGAGGAAGGCGTGGGAGCTGGTATTTGAACCCAGGCAGTCTGGCTGGATTCATGCCCCCACCCTGGGCACTCTTGCTGCCGTGTGAGAAGTGCCTGTTCTGTGCAAGGCTGTGGGCTGAGCAGCCCTGAGGCTCAGAGAGGCACAGCCACTCGCCCATTTCCACAAAGCTCGTAGGTAGCAGAGGGCAGAATTTGGCTGCCTCTCCCCTAGCCTGGAAGCCGTGATGGTCACCAAGAGGTCTTTATTTACCCCTGCGTCTTGGATGCTTCTGCTGCACTCCGTGCACTCCTGCACTCTGGCCGTCTGGTTCCTGCATGTCCTCCAGATGTGGCTCACCCCCTCCAGGTAGCCTTCCCTGAAGCCCAGCTGGGTCTGCCACTCTGTCTGGGCTCCCAGAGCCCCCAGAGCTTACGCCGCATCCCAGCACTTCTCACCATGCATGTGTCTGGGGGCTGTCTGCCTGCCTTACCAGACAGGGGGCTCCCCGAAATGCTGGCCTCTCCGCACCACACCTCGCTGAGGGATTGGCTGATGCGTGGATGGAGAGAATACCAGTGAATGAATAAATGAGTAAGGGAGTGAATGAATGATTGACAGGTATGGGGCGTGTTTGAGTCTTCCTCAGGGAATTGTTCAATAGTAGATGTTTATTGAGGTCCTATTATGGTCTGGGCCTTGGGGGGAACTGTGGGGAACTGAACAGACATGGGCCTGTGCTATAGAGCTCCGGTTATAGATGCTAAGGAGGTTTTTGATGAGGAATCCATTATAAACCTGTCCTAAAGGGAAGGAACTGGCTTTATGAGCGGGTGTAGCCTGGAGAGGTCAGGCAGGGCCTATATGGCGTCCCAGGGTTGGGGCTGGTGCTTGGGCTGAGTCCTAAAGGACAGGAGTGGCATGAAGTTGTCCCAGGCAGAGGGTACAACACAAGCAATGCCAGGAGGTGGCAGGCGCTTGGCTCACTCTGGGAACAAAAAGAAGGCCAGTGGAGCTGGAGCTCAGAGGCCAGAAGCTCCGAGACTCAGAGTGCGGCAGGCAGGCACTGGGCTCGGGCACTGCCAGGGGCCGGAGGCAGTGGCGGGGGATGCTGGGGCCAGTGCATGGGGCTTTTCAGGGACAACGCTTAGACCTGAGGATGCTGGCTCCTTGGGGGTCTTCACTCACCCATAGTCCCGGCAAGGGAGGGTGGCCAGGTGAGCTCCTTGCCTTCACCCACCTGCTGGTCTGCCCGCGTGACATCCACAGGTGCTGCCACCGTCACGACTGCTGTTACAATCGTGCTGAAGAGGCTGGCTGCAGTCCCAAGATAGACCGCTACCCCTGGCAGTGTGTCAATCAGAGCATCCTGTGTGGTGAGTTCTGGTGCCACATACACCAACTTCCCCAAATGTCCCCTGAGCATCCCGGCAGAGTCAGATGACTTCTGTGCCCTGTTGCACTAACATACCACTGCTTGCAATGCTCCATAGACCATGCTTGCGTTTATCTAATATAAGTGATCTTTAACACTTGAAAAAGAAAAAGAAAAAGAAAGAAACCTATTTCTTCTATGTCTGGAACAAAAAGGAAGAAGACAGAAATGACACCAGGTCTAAACAACCTGGATGTGTGTCAGAAGGGGTCTGGGTAAAGAAACACATGATGTATTCTCACTCTGCAGCCTGGAGGGAGGGTATAAGGTAGAGCGTATATGCTGACACAGAAAGAGGGTGAATGAAAAAACAAACTGCAGGCTGGGCACAGTGGCTCATGCCTGTAATCCCAGCACTCTGGGAGGCCAAGGCGGGCAGATCGTTTGAGCTCAGGAGTTCAAGACCAGCCTGAGTAAGAGCGAGACCCTGTCTCTACCCAAAATAGAAAAAATTAGCCAGGCTTTTCTAATACAGCACCATTTGTGTATTTAAGAAAAGGAAAAGAAAAGGAACTTGCAAAACCATAACATACTCCTTTTCCATGGCTACATTTGAGCATCTGCAAAGCTCAGAAAAAGCTGGGTAAGGATATGCTCCAAACTGAGGATGGCTGTGGTCATCTCCAGGGACAAGATCAGGTGGAGGGGGCAATGGTATAAGCCAACTTCATGTTCTCTGTGTGTGCCTGAGAATTCTTCATGAATTATTCACACGGAGAATGTCTTCATGAATTACTTGTGAATTAAAAGTGTAAAAGGAAAGGAATGCACAGCCCGAAGTGTTTAAGGGTGACACGCACTGATGTTGCAGAACTTACTTTGAAGTGCGTCAGGACAAAACAAAACAAAAAGAAAGAGGGATGGACTGATGGAGGGATAAGTGATGAAGCTGCATATTCATCTGTGTAATGAATATACAGGTGTTCTCTGAACAATTTCTTTAACTTCTCTGTATTTTTGAAAATTTTCACAATGCAATGTGACAAACACAAAAATAAGTGAAAAGAAAGAGGATGACGGAAGGACTCTATACCTCCATTTCCTCACCTCCAGCCACCATGTGGGGCCCTGTCACCAGTGGGGCTGGCTCCACCTCAGTGTGGTGTGATGACCCTCTGGCCCCAAATATTCTGTGTGAGGAGGGTCAGTGGCCTTAGCTGGGTCCCATCCTAGCAGATAGAAGAGTGTAGAACCCAGGCTAAGCCTGTGCCCTGAGTGTCCATTTCCTTGGCCCCTTTTCCAGGCATAAGTGTTCACTTCCCAGCTGGGGACTCCAGGAAATGCCCTTCCCTCCCTGGGACACAAAGCCTTTGTCTCTACAAAATAGGGACAATCGTGTTACATCACGAGTTGATGTTCCTTGGACCATGTCTGTCCTGCAAATGTTTTGCTTCACCTGCACGGTGTTTGGAAAAGCAGTTTGAGCCAGTATTTGAAAAATCAAAATATTTCACATAAAAATCTGAACTTCTGAATGTTTAGATTTTCTTTAAAAATCGGAGGCTCTAACAGCATCAGACCCAGTAGCCACCATTGGCTAGAGCTTAGAGGGGCTGCCACTCCCAGGCAGGGCCTGTCTCTCACCTGCCCCAGTCCCCACTATGCCCTGTTTTCTGTCTGACATTGAGGACGAGTGTTGATTACCATATTTCATATTCCTTGTGCTGTTGATTTTGTTATAAAAGAGAAATGTTTCTAATAAACCCAGGAAAACACAAAGTAGATGAAAGGGCTGAATGTTTTGAGAAAAATGAGAGTGCTGAGCCCGTTTACTTGTGTAAATGGGGAGTATTCCTGTGTTTGACAGACCTCCCTTGCTTCACTCGTTACCACCACCTGCGCCGGTGGACATCTGAGTTTGCAAACCCTCACCTGGTTGGTCTGTAGCTTCTGCCTTAGTTCATTTCTAGTTGTGTGACTGCGGGCAATTTCTGATCTCTGAGAGCCTCAGTTTCCTCATCAGTAAACTGGGTGTAAAAATCAAGGTTGCCTGTTAAAAGGATGAAATGACAATGTCATGATGCTTCATGCATAGTAGGTGTCATTGGAGAAATGATCCAACACCGATTCTCCAACGAGGATGACACAGCAGTAGACCATGACCACAGGGCTCTGAGGAATGCGTGAATGCAGCTCTAACTAACCCTGAGCCCCCAACGGAGAAAGTTATTTCTCTTGCAATTCTCTTTTAATCTTTCTAATTGCGTGGAAGAGAAAGCCTCGGTTCAGTGCTACTAATTTAGCTTTAGCATCTCTTGAACACTTGCTGACCTCTTTTTAACAGAGAGAGCAGGCTTATGGCTTCTCTTATTTAAGAACAGTTCTATACCTACATTTCATTCTGGTTTCAAAAAAAAAATTCTTTGTATCTGTCTACCTACCTATATGTTTATCTGTAACCACAAGCAACATGTATTTAATGAGGATAATTGTCACATAAGCTGTTCTCCCATCACAGTTTACATTTTACAGAACCAACCCACTTCTAAAGTTAAAAGAAAAATAAAACTACAATTAAACATGTTCTGTCTCTCAGGGCAATCTTACCTGATTTTGAAACAAAGCAATAAGGAAAGGAGTGAGGAAGAGGATGTATTTTCAAGATGACTTTCTGCTGTTCGGTGTTTTCCATTTACAGTTTCCCTGCAAGTAAATAAAAAAGCTGAATCAATTTACAAACTAGGACGTGAGCAGTAGTACAGGCAGAATGTAGGTAAGGCTGGAGTTTGGATGGCGAGACTCAAAGGTATCTGAAGGCCTGGCCGTGACCCAGACAACTGGCTCCATCTCTTTTATTTCTGTTGTCTTTCGATTGAAAATAACATAAAAATCATTTTAAACGGTACAATTCAGTGATATTTAGTATACTCACAACGTCACCCAAGAACCACCGAAACATTTTTATCATTTCCCCTCAAAAAACCCATGCCCACTAAGCCTGTCCATTTCCTTCTAACACCAGCGCCAGGCAGATTTACCGGTTCGCTTTCTGTCTCTGTGAACTTACCTCATCTAGGTATTTCGTATAAATGGAATCATGCAATCTGTGGTTTTTTTGTGTCTGGCCCTTGCTCTTAGCATACTGTTTTTGAGGTTCACTCACGCTGTAGCATGTATTGGTGCTTCATTCCTTTTACGGCCAAATAACATCCACTGTGTGGCTATATCGTATTTTATTGATCCATTCATCCAGTGATGGACATTTGGGTAGTTTCCACCTTTTGGCTAGTGTGAATAGTGCAGCTATGCGCATTCATGAACAAGCATTTATTTGAATACCTGTCTTCAATGCTTTGGAGTATATACCTGGGATTGCTGGGTTATACGCTAACTCTATGTTTTACTTTCTGAGGAATCACCAAACTATTTTCCACAGCAGATGCACCATTTTATATTCTCACCAGTCATGCATGAGGGATCCAGTTTCTCCATATCCATGCCAACACTTATTATTTTCTAGTTTTTTTATTACTGAGTATGAGGTGGTATCTCATTGTGCTTTTGATTTGCTTTTCCCTAATGATTAATAACGTTGAACATCTTTTCATGTGCTTCTTGGCCATTTTTATATTTTCTTTGGAGAAATGTCTGTTCAAACTCATTTTTAATTGAGTTGTTTGTCTTTTTGTTGTTGAGTTGTAAGAGTTCTTTATATATCCTGGATACTGGATCCATATCAGATATGTGATCTGCAAATATTAATTAATATTTTCTCCCATTCTGTAGGTAGTCTTTTTACTTCCTTGATCTTATCCTTG
>CAUYRT010052298.1:0-31649 GCA_963574885.1 Lepilemur ruficaudatus | reverse complement strand
TATTAACTGATCAACACTATGTGCACATATAATAGTAACATTCATCAGGTATTGGGCAGACGGGAGGGGGGAGAAAGGGATGGGTATTTTCATACCTAATTGGTACAGTGCACACCGTCTGCGGGATGGACATGCTTGAAGCTCTGTATGGTAGTTCAATTTATACTTTTTTGAGGAACTGACCTCCATACCATTTTCCATAGAGGCTGCACCATTTTGCATTCTGACAAATAATGTACAAGCATTCCAATTTTTCTACATCCTTGCCAATACTTTTGGTCTTTTGTTTTTTAGTAATAGCTATCCTGACACGTGTGAGATGATATCTCATTGTGGGTTTAATTTACATTTCCCTGATGAATAGTGATGTTGAGCTCCTTTTCATATATCTGCTGGACATTTTAATGTCTTCTTTGGAGAAATATCTATCAAATCTTTAGGCCAATTTTTAACTGGGTTATTTGTTTTTCCCTATTGAGTTGCAGGAGTGCTTTATATGTTTTGGAGACTAACCCATTATTAGATAAATGTTTTACAAGTATACTCCTCCATTCTATAGGTCACCTTTTCATGCTATTGATTGTTAACTTTGCTTTGCAGAAGCTTTTTAGTTTGATGTAGTCCCCCAAGAGTAATATCATAAAGCTTTCTTCTAGAAATATTCTATAGTTTTACAGTTTCAGGTCTTACATTTAAGTATCTCCTTCATTTTTACTTGATTTTTGTTCATGGTATAAGATAAGGGTCCAATTTCATTCTTTTGCATGTAAATTGACCTAAGAGCCTTCTGATTATGTGATTTTTTTTTATATGAGGTTTATTTTGTTTGAGCAACATATCTGTAAAAATTGATTGCACAGAGTGAGCCATTTTATTTGTGGTATATCCTCATCTTAATAATGTTATTCATAAAATTATTGATTACCTATCATTATCTATCAAGCTAAGTTCCCATAAATCCATAAAGTCTATTTTTTAAAAAAATAAGCAACTTATATGAACCATGTACACCCTAATTATAGCACTCATATTTACTATCTGCTAATAAGCAAAATTAATATGCTTACCAGGATGACTAGTTATTAGTATGTTTACAAGTGGAGTTAACTGGAGTAGTTGATTTTCTTGAGCCTCCCAAAGAGGGAGAGAAAAATGTTTTCAAACCTGCTGCTAATCCTTTGCTTCCTGGTAGGCAAACAGTCCATGGTGTTAAAAGTCAGGATTGTGGTTGCTTTTTGGGCGTAGTAGTATCTAGGAGCTGATCTGAGATGACTTCTGCATTATGAATAATATTCCATTTCTTGATCTGTTTTATACTAATACTTTGTGAAAATTTACCAACCCTACTCTTAATCCTTCCTACATTTTCCTAATAAGTCTGTAAAACTTCAACATAAATTATACTAAATTATATCTCAAGAAATAATGAGCATAAATTTTAAAGGTAACATCTAAAAATACAAAACTTTTGGAAGACCACTTAAGAGAAAAATCTTTGTAACCTTGGCTAACAGAAAGCTTTCTTAGATATGGTACCAAAGACATTATTCATAAAAGGAAGAAATTAGCATTCATCAAAAAAACAAGAACTTCTACTTGTAAGACACTGTTAGGGAATGAAAAGACAAACCATAGACTGGGAAAAATATTTGCAAAATACGTATATGATGAAATATTTTCATCCAGAAAATATATACAATTATTATTTGTCAATGAAAATAAAATTAAAATTTAAAATTTAAAAAATTTCTAAAAATTCAAAATAAATTTTGAATTCAAAAATTCAAAATTCAATTAAAAAAACCAATCACAAAGAAATGGGTAAAGATCTGAACAGGCACTTCGCCAAAGAAAATGATATGAATGGCAAATAAACACATGAAAAGAGGCTTAGCATCACTTGACTGCAGGGAAATGCAAACTGAAAAACCCAATGAAAGTATGATTAAAACCTATTAGAACGGTTTAAAAACATCCCTCAGAATGCCAATTTCTGGTAACTATGTGAAGCAACTGATACTCTCCTATATAGGCAATATCTATGTCTTCTAGCCAACAACCATCAGGAATACACTTATGTTAAAAAAAAGTAGGGTTTATTACTGGCTGCAACAAGGTAGACCACATGCAGTGTTGAAATGTTAGTGGTCTCAGTAAGTGCGTTTTGGGGATGGTTTTCAGAAACAGGTGGTTTCAAGAAGAGGAGCTAAGACTACTATTGAGTATCTTAATTTTTATATAGAAGGTGGGGGGAAAGGAGTAAGGCTAAAACTACATTTGATAAGATAGCCATTATCACTCATATTAGCCTGGAGGACTTTTTTTTTTTTTTGACAGTGTTGTTGTTTTCACCTCTGCACATACATAATGGAAGGGTTTGTTTTTATTTCAATCTATTATCATGGAAACAAAGTGAATTTGGCTGATGTTCATATTTTATGAAACTGTTTACTAAGTGAGTATCACCATGGCCAAAATGTTTGTGCCAGGTCAGCTACCAGCTGACAGCTGTTAGAGCTACTTTTTAATTTTTTCTCAGAAGAAAGTCAGTCTTCCATGATTCTATACCTGTGTAGGCTAGAGAATCTTTCTGTGTATATAATCTTCTGTGATGTCCTCAAGTAATATTTTTTTACATATTACTTTGCAGTTTTTATTATGCCACCTTCCAACCCCATTTGAAAGGAAATTGAGTTGGAAAGCATAGAAAACTTACTGGTTCTCTGAATTCCTGTAACTCTAAACTTAGCAGATAACTTAAAACTTAATTATTTTCATATTTATAGATGATTAGCATTATATGCATGCCCAGCATATAAGTTTCTTGAGGTAATGAATTATAGATGTAAAACGTATCTGAACATATAATCTTAAATGAGTGCTCAGTGGTTTACCTGACTTCTAGAAGGAGTAAATGGTAGCTGCTGAGAAAAAATGGCCTGGTTATTAAAGAATATAACGGCCCTGGGCAATAAGATGGGGAATTACAGATTCGTTCAAACATTATTCTTGTGGGAATAATGATAACAGAGTAATTAGAAAGTGAGTAGTTAGAAAATGAGAAGTTATTATAAGTTGGGGACCTATGGGGAGAAACTTGAAGTCCCAAAGGGGTTCCTTTGTGCATGTGCTTTATTCATGCCAATAAATTTGTGGTGAGAATTGTTGGATTCTTTTGTCTTTCACGCTGACATCCCACGGAGCCCTAGGAGAGCAGTTGTTCCTGGTCAGGGATAGGATTTTCAATTCCACTATAAACTTTTCTCCTTGAACCACAGTTATGAAGCTGAGACACACTTGGAGAAGTTATCAGTCAGGATTGTAGATTATTTCAAAGTTGGCTATAGCTAAGGTTGTTGAGGTGGGTATAGGAGTGGCTATCATACATGTTTGATTGTATAGATTGAGAAGGTTTAGACTTGGATCTGTTGATTTAATCCCCTCATTAACTTTGTATATGATACAAATATTAACTTGGAGGAGATAAACCAAAATATTTTGCATGCCTATTTCTAACCGGTAGAATTTCAGGTGACTCTGCATATTTTAGTGTTTTACCTTTTTTTAAATAATAAATATATCTACTTCTAACAATAAGGAAAAGGAAAAAATAAACAGGCAACAAGCAACTGGTTTTGCCGAAGTATTGTTGAATTTCTCTCTCTTCCCCTTTCTCTTCTCTCCTGTCATTTCTCTTCTACCTTCTGTTTTGTCTTCTGTCTTCTCTCTCTCTCCTTTTTCTCTCCCCCTATTTTCCCAGCTCTCTCTTTTAGTCTAATTTTACTGAATTTTATCATGTTACTGGCTATTTCAGAATTTGTATTTAATATCAAAAATGGCATTCTCAATTTTTTCCCAATCAATACATTTTCTATCTTTATTTCATTGACACTAATGGTGAATAACAGCAATACCTTAATACCTCCTGAATCCAAATAATTGTATGTAGTTTCTGAAAAGCATACAATGGATTTCTTCCATTCTGACATGTGCATTTATAGCTATATGTTAACATACATAGTCACTCTTGCTTTACCCTCTTTGATATTATCAAGCTATTTTAACATTAAAAATATAACCTGTAGATTAAAACACATTCAAAAAAAGAAGAGGTTTTTAAAAATATCACTTTTTTTCCCATAAAGATGACAATTGGCAGAACTCACTCAGATCCTCCTTTTCTATCTCAGATCATGAAAATGTATTTATTTAGCTATTCTTCTATCTATCTATTTGGTATGGGTTGGGAGGATGGATCTTTTTGAATTGATATATATCTGATTTATGGCTCTTATAAGGAAAACACTCTCGAGTTGCATATAACCTGGCATTTTTAACATTACCCTATCTCAAATTTTTCTCAGATGCAGACAGACTCCTGAGTGGTAAGCAGCTGCTCCTGAACTAGGTATGCTCAGTATTGTGTGGAGGAAAAATTCTGGTCTCAGAAAAGTTTTCCTTTACCCAGCATGGCAGAATACTTAATGGAACATATTTCCGGTTGTAACACAGTTCCTGAGCTTTTGCTGTTCATTCTGTGTAGGGGTAAAGATCTCCTACATAATGAAAATGAAGAACTAAATACCTAGCATGCAGAATCAAGCTGTTTTGCAGCAATTCCTCTCTTACTCCTAGTGTATCTCTCTCCTCCATAAAGGCATGAATTTCCTCACAAGTTTAAGTCTCTTGTTACAGAGTTTGCAAGTCTCTAGCATTATCCTTTTGCTCCTTGAGTAATTCTATTTGCTTAGATACTCTATATCTGTAGTCCCCAACCCGTGGGCTCCAGGAGGGTACCTATGTGTGGCCTGTTAGGAACCAGGCCGGCCATCACCACCTGAGTCCTGCCTCTCCCCCATCCCCCACCTCATCCCATGGAAAAATTATCTTTCATGAAACTTAGAAACCGGGCTCACAGCAGGAGGTGAGCAGCTGGCAAGTGAGAGAAGCTTCATTTGTATTTATAGCCACTCCCCATTGCTGGCATCACTGCCTGAGTTCTGCCCCCCTCACAGCCCCCACCCCATTTGTGGATAAGTTGTCTTCCATGAAACAGGTCCCTGGTGCCAAAAAAGTTGGGGACCACTGCTCTATATGGAATAGATAATGATTCATGTTGACAACAAGTTGATTTCATAAAAGCTTTAAAAATTCAGATTTTGGAGATGTAGCACCAGAAAACTATTTTATTGATGTTTCATTGATGCTATATAGAGGCATAACAGGCAGGAATTTCCATAAAAAGAATAAATTATACATAAGTCCATCAATTATATTTTCCTTTTCATTTCTGGTTTATTGTCATGATCACCTGCTTTGACTAAACTCTCCCTAGAATGTCTTCCCTGTAGTCTCCCTGTACTATATCACAGTCCCATTGATGGCTCCCCTTGTCAGGAAAGCCTCTGATAGAAGAGTCATCTTCCTTTTATACCCACAGTATCCCTTTATGAGGATTACAGTTATTCTTCTCATTTCTCTATCCTTAGCTTCCAGATACATTGTGTGGTTTCTGTCATGTCCTTCTAACATGAGGACTTTGACCAAGAGTCAAAATTAATAATTACCTGATTATTCAATCTATCATTAATAAATATGTTTTGAATTGCAGCTATATTCCAGATGGTGTGCTAGAGAAATAAGGATGAACAAAACTACTCTCTGCCTTCTCCCTCAGTTCTGCAGTAAACTTACAATTAAATGGCAACTCAGACACTGATTAAATAGTCACACAATGTGCTATGTGGTAGAATAAGAGGGTTCTGGTAGGGAATATTACAAGCCACTGCACTGAGTCCAGTAAAGGCCTTTCTGAGAATGGGTCGCTGAAGTACAGGCATGGGGGATAAATAGGAGGATGATATTGGTTCCTCCTTCTTTTTCCCCACACTTATCTTAAGAAGCTTCCATCAGGTACATTTCCATATTTAGAGATTTCACCTTCCTCATTATCACAGGGTCATGCCTCTTTTATTCTTAAAATCTTCTACTTCTATTTCCTAAAATCTCAAGTGCATTGTATATTGTGCCATGTCCTGACTTCCTTGATGCCTAGCAAGGTATCAAGCAATAATGTTTCCCATTATTAATACTATTTAACCCTCTTTAAAGGACCATTCCTTATGGATTATAATTAAGGTCCTGCTCATCTTTGGCTCCCCCACTTATAGAAATGTGAATATAGACCAACTACATTAGTAAAATATGCAAGAGATAGCAGAGAATAAGGGAGAGAAAATTGGGAGGAAATCTGGAAGTAACTGATCATGAAGGATAATTTAGCTCAAAAAAACTGAATAATGGACTAAATGCCTGAGCATAAGCAAAAGTCCAGGGAATCAATACATTTAGGAAGATCCTTAGTAATATCAAAAGGTCAGATAGCTAGGTGACTGACAGAGAAGCTTCATTTTGAGTATGGAGGAATGCACCTGTGATCCAGACATAAAAGAAATCTACTTATTCAGGAATTAGGATCTGTCCTGTTTTTCTCATGTAACTAATATGAGTAAAAATTATATGTCTGAAAATTTCTTGTAAAATAAATATTAAATGCTTATATGATACTATCATTTTAATAATTGTTCTCTTCTAATATAATAGCAATGATGATAATAATCAGCACTATCATCATAGTATCCATGATTCCCCATTTAGGAACAAAGTTGGATATGATATGCATTATTTAGAAATGAAGTGAGCCCATGTTGTCTTCTGTGAGGAATAGGGGAACTAAATCAGGAGCCTGAGGAGTTCAGTCAGTGCTTTAAACCCAGATCAATCTCTCTAAAAAATGGTAGTTTTATGTCTAAGATCAGTTATGTTGCCTTGAATTTTGTAACATTGGTGGCCTCATAAAGCAAATTCCTTGTTTCAAAGAACAAAGCTAATGTCTTTATCTATTGATGACAAAATAAAAATTAATAACACAAATTTAGAAGAAGCAAAAAAAAAGTTTTGATGCTGATGAAAATTATTTATAAGCAGATTAAGGTAGAAAGATAGTCCATATAAGGAGCAGAAATAAAGATTTGTTTATTAGTGGAAATCCCAGAGGCATATATTGAACTTATATATCAAGTTAAGTAAATGATCTTTAAAGTGTGCTCTTTAAACCTACAATATTACCTATATTCCCAGTTTGTAATCATTTATCAGTGGTATATCTAGTGTGCATCCTCTCCCAATGTATAATTAAATATTTCATAAAGTTAGAGTCTAATATAGAATCCCATATCAACTGTATTGATTTACGTTCTCACTAAAATAATTTAGATTATTTAGTCCAACACCCAAATACCCATTCATTTCTTGAGGAATAGTTTCTTTCATTTGTCATATATATTAATGAAAAGTAAAAGAGGAGGGGAAGTATAAGGGAAAACATGACTTTCTTCTGCTCTCTGTGAGAAAATGTACTAATTGCATCTTTTTTGTTTTTATTCAGTATTAGCAGTATTGATGAGGTGTTGAGAATTCTTACATAAAACTAAAGATTCCTTCAAGCGAGTGTGACCATTAGAGGCCCTTGACAGTATGTCCTCAGCCAATAGCTCATGTTTTCACCCTTCATCCTTCCTGCTGTTGGGAATCCCAGGATTGGAAAATGTGCAGCTCTGGCTTGGCTTTCCATTTGGTGCAGTGTATCTGGTTGCCCTCCTGGGAAATGTCATCATCCTCTTTGTGATCCAGATTGAGCACAGCCTTCACCAACCTATGTTCTACTTATTGGCCATGTTGGCTCTGACTGACTTGGGCTTGTCCACTGCAACCATCCCCAAAATGTTGGGCATATTCTGGTTTGGCTTCAGCGAGATTGCCTTTGGGGGCTGCTTAGCTCAAATGTTCTTCATACATCTGTTTACAGGCATTGAAACATTCATGCTTGTAGCCATGGCTTTTGATCGCTTTGTTGCCATTTGCCACCCTCTCCGATACAACACAATCCTCACCAGCAGAAGAATTTGTATTATTGCTGGAGTAGGAATGTTGAAAAATTTTGTTTTGGTTTTTCCACTTGTATTTCTCCTTTTAAGGCTTTCATTCTGTGGACAAAATATTATACCCCATACCTACTGTGAACACATGGGCATTGCTCGTATGTCCTGTGTCAGCATAAAGGTCAATATATTATTTGGGTTAATTCTTATCTCTATGATACTTTTGGATGTTATATTGATTGGTATCTCCTATGTGAAGATCCTCCATGCTGTCTTCAAACTCCCATCCTGGGAGGCCAGGCTCAAAGCTCTTAATACCTGTGGTTCTCACGTGTGTGTCATCTTAGCTTTCTTCACTCCAGCCTTTTTCTCCTTTATGACTCATAGATTTGGCCACAATATTCCACGTTATATTCATATCCTTCTAGCTAATTTATATGTGATTATCCCCCCTGCTCTAAACCCCCTCATTTATGGTGTAAGAACCAAGCAGATTCGAGATCGAGTGGTAATGATCTTCCTTTCTAAGGAAGTTTGACTCTGAACATTTGATTTGGAGATATTATTCAAATCTTTTTTTAAAATGCATTCTTAAAAAAGGGAAATTTAAGTGTTATGAAGCTTCAGTGGAGTAAATGCTTTACAGAATTTGATGTTAAACAGGAAATGTTTTCTTACTTACATGCAATATCAGATTGGAGATAAGTTTACACAGTAAATATTTATCCCTGCACTAAATATAAATTTTATTGTTACATAAATAGGTATCACTTATTTCTGTAATAGATATTAAAATCATGTTTCAGGGATAAAGTCCTAATGCAGCTCAAGTACTAATCTACATTCTTTTATACAGAATCCATTTATTACAGTAGAGTGGTTCTATGCTGCCAAGAACTATCATAGCTGCAATGGGACTGATTAGACAATGCTGTAGGATGTAGGTTCCAAGAGTGCTGATTAAAGAAATCAAATGCAACTCTTATTTCTTCTTTGACAGAGTTGGCTTCTATAATCATATAACCACAGAGAACAAAATAATAAAACACCTTAGGCATCATTTTATACATTATTTTCATAAATTTTGAAATAGAAACTGCAGAAATTACATAGGATCAAATACCTGAAGGGACCTTAGGACTTAACTAAAATCAAGGCAAGGTACAAAAGAAGAAAGGAACAGATACAGCATGTAAACATGGAGAGATTTAAAAATATTCAGGTGAATCTTCTAGGACATTTTCTCAGTTGCACAGAATAAAGATTGTTGTGAAAGGCAAACAAATGTGCAAAGATAATTTTGTTTCAGGTAAGCCAAGGCACAGGTTTATTGAGGGTCTTTTGAACTTTACTGGTTGCATAATAAAAATGTCCATAATGTAGGTAGGCCTCATACAATCAGTTGAAGGCCTGAATAGAACAAAAACTGAAGGCCTCCCCCAAGCAAGAGTGAATTTTGCCAATTGATAAGTATGTTTAACCCAATTGTGCATCTATAACTGGAGAAATAACCATAGGATGGGCTTGGGAACTACTGGCCCAACTGTGAGGCAAACCTGAGCTAAAACTCCACTGAGCACCTAACCTCCATAAAACCCTACTCTCACTGTATGGACTTCATCAAAAATTTGTAAAATGTTGGTTTTCAAAATAAACTCCTAGGGAAATAAGAAATGCAAGCACCAGACTGGGAGAAAATACTTGCAACACATATATTAGACAATAAATTTGTTGCCAAACTACAAATAAAAAGAAAAAAAAAACTTTTGCAAGTCAATAATAAAAAGAAAGATTAAATGTAATCTCTGTTAAAATATCAACATCATTTTTCACAGATCTAAAAAAAGTAATTCTATGCTTTGTATGACCAGAGGAGACCCTATATAGTTAAAGCAATCTTAAGCAAAAAGAACAAATTGGGAGGCATCAATTTACCAGACTCGAAGCTATACTACAAGGCTATAGTAACCATAATAGCATGGTACTGGCACAAGACCAGACACATAGATCAATGAAACAGGACTGAGAACCCATATATAAAATCATCCTCATATTGTCACCTGATATTTGACAAAGCAGACAAAACCATAAACTGTGGAAAAGAATACCTACTTATAAATGATGCTGGGAAAATTGGATACCCACATGTAGAAGACTGAAACAGGATCTGCACCTCTCACCTCTCACAAAAATCAATTCACGATGGATAACAGACTTAAACTAAGGCATGAAACCATAAGAATAGTAGAAGAAAATGTTGGAAAAACTCTTAATAGACATCAGCTTAGGCAAAGAATTTATGAAGAAGACCCCAAAGCAATCACAGCAACACACACACACAAAAACAAATAAATGGGACCTGATCAAATCAAAAAACTTCTGCACAGCCAAAGAAGCTATCACTACAGTGAATAGCAAAGCCTACAGAATAGGAGAAAATATTCACATGCTATATATCCGATAAAGGGCTAATAATTAGAATCTATATAGAGCTCAGGTAAATCAGCAAGAAAAAATCAAACAACCTTATTAAAAAGTGGGCAAAGGACAGGAACAGAAACTTTTCAAAAGAAGATAGACTAATGGCCAAGAAACATGAAAAATGCTCAACATCTCTAATCATCAGGGAACTTTAGATCAAAATTACAATGAGATATCACCTAACTCCAGTGAGAATGGCCTCTATGAAAAAGTTCCAAAATAACAAATGCTGGTGAGGATGCGAAGATATAGGAACACTCCTACGCTCTTGGGGGGACTGCAAACTAGTAAGACCTCTGTGGAAAGCAATATGGAGATACCTCCAAGAGTTACAAGTAGACCATTTGATCTAGCATCTACTCAAAAGAACAAAAGACATTCTATAAAAAAGACATCTGACTTGAATGTTTATAGCAGCACAATTCACAATTGCAAAGATGTGGAAACAGCCCAAGTGCCCATCAATACATGAGTGGATTAACAAAATGTGGTATATGTATACCATGGAGTTCTACTCAGCCACAAAAAACAATGGTGATATAGCACCTCCTGTATTATCCTGGATAGAGCTAGAACCCATTCTACTAAGTGAAGTATCACAAGAATGGAAAAACAAGCACCACATGCACTCACCATCAAATTGGTTTTAACTGATTAACATTTAAGTGCACATATAGTAATAACATTCATCGGGTGTCAGGCAGATGGGAGGGGGGAAAGGGGGATGGGTATATACACACCTAATTTGTGCAGTGTGCACTGTCTGGGGGATGGACACATTTGACGCTCTGACCGGGGTGGAGGGAAGGCAATATACCTAACCTAAACATTTGTACCCCCGTAATATGCTGAAATAAAAAAAAATTGAAAAAAGAATAAAAAAATGCTGAGTGGAGAATAGAAGTAACAAAAGGTAGTGTCTTTGAATTGGAAAAGGAGAGGTCATACTTCCTCCCCACAAACAAAAAGAACAAAGAGAAGAAATGGATTTGCTGACTTGAAATAATAATACTGTAAGGGAAAAAAATGCTGCTCAGTAACAGGAGTGAGTTCTTGACTGTTGAAACCTCCCAGATGTCTACCATTTCACCAAATATTGGAATATTTGAACAATTCTGGAATTGAAGGAGGCGTGGTTGAGTCAGAGAAGCAATAACAACACACATTTTGGCCAAGGGCTCCTTAAGAATCCTGGAGCCTAGGCCAGCCTCTCGGCCCCACCCCGCACAGGTCCTGGCAGATCTGGGGCCCCAAGAGGGCTCCATTTTGAGACACCGCGCCGGCCGCTTTGGGACTTACAAACACAGGGCAAGGCCGCTGCCAGGATTCTGCACCGCCAGGAGGTCCGGCCCCTAGGAAACCCAAATCAAAGACGGACCCATTGGAACCGGAACAGCAGCCAGATGCAGACAACCTCCCGGTGCCGTGGTGCTCTCTGCCAATCCGAAGGCGCGGCGGACAAGGGCGGCCTGAGAGGGACTTTCCACGTTGCGGGCAGGGCACGAACAAAATGCCCAGGACTCCCGGCGCTGGCGCCTCTGCCAGCTACCCCGAGGTGCCTTGGCTCATTAGCGTCCGCAGCGCAGGCTGTGTGAACTAGAAAAAGACCGGCTGCTGTCCGGGGTCCTCTTCTGAGCCGCACATCTTGAGCTGGGTCTCCATGGTCCGCTGCCTGTGCGGGCCTGAAGGGCGCCTCCGCGCTTACGCCTTGATGGAGCAGGAATCACAGGGAATCCCTCTCTCCGTCTAAACAACAATTGTACTGTCAGAAACTCTCGACTAATTATTTTGGAACTCTGGGTTCTCTTTGAATGTTTGCACCTTCCAGGAGAGTTCAGCTGGTAAATTGAGGTAAATTTCAATGTCCTGGGGCCTAGGCCAGCCTCTCGGCCCCCATCCCAGCACAGGTCCCGGCAGATCTTGGGCCCCAAGGAGGCTCCGTTTTGAGACACCTCGCACGCTGGCCCGACGCGCCGGTCGCTTTGGGGTTTACAAGCACAGGAGATTTCAATGTCAGCCTTTAATGTGATAGCCGCTACCCATTCACAGTCCCTCAACCCTGGGGCAGGCAGCTGTGTCCGCACATCGCTGGTGTGGCTTGCTGCAGCCATGGTGGGCGATAAGAACTTAGTCTTCCAAGTACCAGCTATGTTCTGATCGCTGATTGCTGCTTTTGATCACAGGTGTAAGCACAGAGGCTGGCCGCCATTGTGTGAACCACCACCAGCTAAACCTGCCTCCAGGGTTTGTTTTTATTTATTCATTCATTCATTCATTCATTCATTCATTTTGATGGGGGAAGGACATGCTTGCAGCTTGGCTTGGGCGAGGCATATGCATTACATGTAACCAAAATGTTTGTACTTACAAGGATTTTAAAGGAAAGGAACCTCTTGTTTGTTTCCCTTTTACCCCATTTGGGAATCAGTCATTTAAGGATTAGGATGTGCAAAAGCAAACACTTAGACAAGGGAAAGCAGAAAGTTACTGCCTATAACCAGGCTGAGAAAAGACCTGAGGAAACCTTAACGCTTTCACCTTAGGCTGATTCTCTGATGCCCAGCACAGAGACAATTAAAAAAACAAACAAACAAACCGACAAAAAAGCATACGTAGGGGTAGGAGGAAAATTTGATTTTCAGAGTCCCCACGTTACAAGGTTCAAATGTTCAGTGTTCAACAAAAAAATCGCAAGGCATACAAAGAAACAGGAAAGTGTGACCCATTCAAAAGAACCACATAAATCAACTGAAACTGTCCCTGAAGAAGCCTAGATGTCTGACTTAAGAGACAAAGGCTTTAAAAGTGTTTTGAAGTTGTTCAAAGAGCTAAAGGAAGACATGAATGAAGTGAAGAAAACAATTTATGAACAAAATTAGAATACCATTAAAGAGAGAAATTATAAAAAGGAATCAAATGAAATTCTGGTGCTGAAAAGTACAGTAGCAAATGAAAATTTTACTAGAAGAGTTTAAATGCAGATTTGAGGAATCAAAGGAAAGAATCAGCAAACTTGAAGATATTTTTTAAAATACCTCACTAACCCTGTTTCCTTTTTTTTTCTACTTCCTTAGTTCAAACTTTCTGATCGTAGGCAGCCTCCAAACGGTTCTGTCTCCTACTTTGCCTGCGCCAGTCTTACTAGAGTGATCGTTTTAAAAACCCAAATCTGCTATTTTCACTGTCCTTAAAAATATCCAAGGCACCCTTGTGAACTTCACTTTCCTCATTTCAGCATTCAAGAATGTTCCCATTCTGGCTCTAGCCTACCACGTTGCTTTATCTCATATCAGCCTCATATTCTGCTCATACACTATAACTGAAGCCACTGGAAAAAAGTTGAACATATTTGCAAACCAAAATTAGTTTTCTGTGAATGGGATAAAATATTAGAATGTATGGTATTGGTAGGCATTGGAATAGACTATATAAAGTCTATTTTAAAAATGAAATAGTGAAAACAGCATGAGCATCATCACTAATCCAGTGGGCAACATTAGTTTCATTATATTAGATACAATACATATCTACATTAGGTACAATACATAATATTTAATATTATATTTAATGTAAGGAAACATAAAGTATAATACAATATGACGTATGATGTGTACTAGCCCAAAATATTTGACTTGCATCCATTAAGCCTTCAAATACAAATTCCAGTTTGCAGGAAATATAACATTAAATATTAATCAAGCAAAGAGATTGAAAAGATAAATTCGTCCAAGAGAATATGTCAGATGAAACACAGATGATAGAAAAAAGACGGTGAAACATCATTTTATGTATTTTATGGCCACTTCTTTTGTGTCGAAAATGTGTTAGGCACAAGGGCTATGGGATGAATGAGGTGGGTTGTGTTCATAACCCCATGAATCTTATAGTTTAAGTACATAGTGATCAGAGACCATGGTAGAATTAACTCTTTCTCTCTTCTTCAGGTACCTATAGACATCTACCTCACTAAAGTGACTGCCAATGCTGCTTTATAGCAACAGCTCCCTCCCTATTGAAGTCTCTGAATTCCTCCTGAACTGTTTTACCAGGTCTCCCACCTGGCAGTGCTGGCTGTCGCTGCCCCTCAGCCTCTTCTTCCTCCTGGCCATGGGGGCCAATGCCACCCTCCTGATCATCATCAGGCTGGAGGCCGCTCTGCACCAGCCCATGTACTACCTGCTCAGCTTTCTCTCCCTGCTGGACATTGTGCTCTGCCTCACCATCATCCCCAAGGTCCTGGCCATCTTCTGGTTTGACCTCATGCCCATCAGTTTCTCTGCCTGCTTCCTCCAAATGTTCATTATGAATAACTTCCTGCACATGGAATGCTGCACCTTCCTGGCTATGGCCTATGACTGTTATGTGGCCATCTGCAAACCTCTGCATTACCCATCGTCATTACAGACCAATTTGTGGCAAAGGCTATTGTCTTCATCTTGGCCCAGAACATGTTTTTCACTGCACCTATCTCCATCCTCTCTGCCCATCTCTACTATTGTGGAAAAAATATAATTGAGAACTGTATCTGTGCCAACCTCTCTGTATCCAAGCTCTCCTGTGATAATGTTGTCCTTAACCGAATCTACTAGTTAATTGTGGCCTGGACTCTTATGCCATCTGGTATCATCCTCATCTTTCTCTCCTATATTTTCATCCTCCACGCTGTTCTTAGACTCAACACAAAAGGGGCAGCTGCCAAAGCTCTGAGCACTTGTGGCTCTCACTTCATTCTCATCCTCTTCTTTAGCACCATCTTGCTGGTTTTTGTTTTTACCCATATGGCCAAGAAAAAGGTTTCCCCTTATATCTTTGTCTTACTTAATGTCCTACACCATGTGATTCCTGCAGCTCTGAACCCCATTGTCTACGGAGTATGAACCCAGGAGATTAAACAAGGGATTTGGAAATTACTGAGGAGGGATGGGTAACCGGAGAAGGTAATTGTGTTCTTATTTTGTTTTTCTAAATCAAAAATACTCAAAATCGCAATTGAAAGCCAGGGACAGAGAGGTAGAAATACAGTCCTAATCTTCTCTCTGAACATGCCTGATGATATAAACTATATACTTTCCTTCTTACCCAGAGGCACATCCTACTTTGCCATTCCATGGCTTCCTATAAGAGACTAATGACATAGATGTATACTCTCTTCCCATGCTACCCAGACAAGAGGCTGTAAATTTTGATGAGTTAAGCATCAAACCTAATTGTTTACTACTAATTAAATCCTGAGTAGAACCAGTGGAGATGGAAAATCAATATTTACTTCAAGATGTGTGGCTGATGTGGACAGTGCATAGCATAGGCTTTGGAAGACAGTGCATAGGCTTTAAAATAATATTTAATATTGAAAAACCAACTGTTAAAAATATTTAACCATTATATTTTAACATTTTCCTTCAGGCATTCAAAGTAATTTATTGAAAGTTATTTTGTGCCCACCGTAGTACTAGGAAATGGATGTCTAACATAAATAAGTCTTGGTCACATTACTGGAAGAGCACACATTATAGTGGATAAGGCAGAAATATATAAAATCAACTATACTGCAATGTAATAAGAGTTAAAAAGAGTTGATTAAAACACACAAATAGAGAACTTTGTAAGCCTAGAAAACAGAGAAATTCGTTTCTCTAGGAGGGACCGGAAGATTACTTACAGACAGTGGGATGAGGAATGGGCAGTATAATAAGGGAAGAGTACAAGAATAAGCTGGACCAAACCATAGAAGTATAAAAATCCTTTGTTCATTTACAGAATACAGTGTGGCTTCCCTATCTCAGTTCATGTCAACTCCATACTACAGTTTTTTAAGCCAAAAACCTTGGAGGTGTCCTTGCTACCCACTTTCTTTCATTAGCAATTAAAAACTAATCAGCATATCCTGTCAGCCCAGATTCCAACCATTTTTTCCCCAACTGCTATACATAAGCCCAAGCTACCCCATCTCCATTCTGGATAATTGTAATGGCCTCCTGGGGACTGGGAGGGGGACTCTTTGCTTCTGTCCTTATTTCCTCATAGCTCAAATACAGTCTCCAGAGTGACCATTTTAGATATAGCACGCCAGTCATGTCACTGCCATGCATACACAAAAGGTCTCCAGGGCTTCACAACTCACTGAGAATAGAAAGCAAAATCTTGACAATGGATTACAAGGCCCTACACAATCTGACCCTCATCTACCTATCTGGCCTCCTCCTTTAGTCCACTCTATCTAAACTGATTCCCTATCAATCTCTCAAATACATTAACCAAATTCCTGCTTCTGGGTGTATTGTTGGTTGTTCCCTCTGTCCATGTAACTGTGTCCCTCAGGTCTATTTTGTCTCCCTGACCACAATATTTAAACTAGTATCCAGCAATATTCCCCCAAAACACAAACAATTTTCTAGTGCCTTCTGCATTTCACTGTTCCTCATGGGATTTATTACAATCCAATGACCACAAATGTTGCTCTTTTGTTTAGTAGGTGTCTCCCCACTAAAACTTAAGCATCTTGAGGCAGGGATTTTTGTCTGTTATGTTCATTACTCTATCTCTAACACCCAGAACCATGCTTGACATATGGTAGAGACTCACAAACATTTGTCAAATAAATGTCTTAATGAAGATTTAATAAATGATTGAATGTATGCTACTTACTAGGAATATAATTGAGACAGAGTCCTTGTCATCTGGATTTTTACATTAGATATCAAGAGTAAAAGAGAGGGCATATTTCAGTCATGATCCCATGGCACAGTCTGAGCAACTGTACTGAGCATGCCATAGGAGAAGATGAAGGCTTAGGAATAGGATCAGAAGTGTACTTTTAGACACTTTGCATCTGAGTACCCATGCGACATACAAGTGACGATTTATAGTAAGCACTTGAACCTATAGGTTTGGCTCTCCAATAAGATATGAACTTTAGCATTCATGACAGATTGTAATTGAAGCAATGGAAGCATATTTGATGGCCTAGGGAAGGAATATAGAAGAAGAAACCCCACCAAAAAGCCCTGAAGAGCCCCACATTATCTTTAACTTCTGGTGGGTGTGGGGAGAATAGCATGGAGAGAAAACAAAGAAGTAGTGGTCAGAGGAACAGAAGCAAAAACAAGAGGGTCACAAAAGAAAGCACCTCACAGTAGACCATGATCAATTAAGAGGGTCTGGTTAACTGCACCCAAGGCCATGAGAAGTCCTTGTCTACATAAATAATTTTATGACTGAAGTGCATAGCAAAAAATTATGGGCCTATTATAAAATGTATAGGCTTATCAATGAAAACTTAGATAATAAGTAGAGAAAAAATTCTTCTATATGTATAAATTGTCCAATCAGTACACATAAGGGTTCTTTGCACTCTCAAGGCACCATCTCTTCCTGTTCATACAGGTAGCATTTCTTCATGCTCTTCATTGTCAAATGTGCCATTCCTAGCTAATTCTACATTTTCTACCACAAGAGAATTGTAGCAATACTGCTATTACTCATATACTCCTCCTGTGTCCATGGTAACCAGCACCATACCACGGAATCTTAGAAGCCAAAGAGAAGGCAGTGTCTAAAGAAGAACATTTTCATTTGTTCTTGAAATACAAATAAAAAACTTTTCAATTTCATGGGCAATAATCTCTGTTGCAAAGTATCATATGAAGATGAACCCAATGATATGAAATATGCAAGTGGTTAAGACTAAATTATAATTGTGAAACAATATTTCTTTTATATGCAAGGGATTCTATTCACAAACTAGTGGATATAACATATAAAATGATATATGAAATTCATTAATTAAAAGTTTATTCACAAAAATTATTTATATCTCCCACTACAGCAAAAATTATCATAGGAGTTTCCTCTCTAAAAAATACATTGTATTTTCTTAGTGAGCTTCTGTTCAGTTTTTTTCTTGTATGTTAAAGCTTTATATGTTAAAGCTTTATATACCATGGTAAAGTCATGATAAGTTAGCACTGATCCATTCACCACTGTGGTTTGGGTTGTACATATCTAACAAACATGTCCTGGAAGTCCAGAAGAATTTCTGGGTGAGTTTATTGGATCCATCGGAGGTACCAAATGTGCATAGGCAAGTAATCATGAGCATATATGAATATGCCTGAAAGGGCCCTGCACCCAGGAGACTGACTTATTGCCTACAGGACACACAGTCAATGTAGGGCTAAACTGTCAGCGGTCCTTTCTTTCAGAAAAAGAAGAAAACATTTCTTCTCCCATTTGCCTGCCTATTTATACCAAGAGGGCCTATTGGTCCCGAGGGAGGATGGATTAAGACATTCCCAGAGGGCAGAGTTTCTGAGGCTCTGAATTTATAACTACCCCAGACACTCTGAAAAGCTACAGTATCAGTAGAGCCAGACCCCATGCTTCACATTCTCTGTAAGTGACTCTGGGTGGAGGGTGCTGAGGGGTGGCTATTCTAAGATTAGCCAGAGGACTGAACTGTGGTCCTTTCCATTCCTGGGTCAGGACTGCTGAAGTAGTCTGAAAGAGGGGTAGTAGAGATTGCATTCTGTCTCAGGTCAGGAGGCATATGTGAGACCCTGTACTCTGGGATCTTCTCTCTTTTGCTCTGCTCTGGGTGCTTGGTGGTGCCAGAAATGCAGAGAAGGTGGAGCTTGGCCATAGGATTACTGGGTGGTAAGAGAGCTGAAAAGTGCATGCTCTGGAGACCAGTAAAGAAAATTTGGAGTTTCCAACTATGAATATGGACATGTAAGGACTTTAAAACAAAGAATCTGCCTACAAATACTTAAATTAGAGGATGAGAATTAAATTTAATTTATATAACTTCAGAGGTTTGGGAGAAAGACCACACAGCTGGGGGCCAGGGGGAGTCAGGAAGTAGTTCAAAAAATTTCTGTTCAGTCTAAAATAATTGCTAAAAGCTACTTCTGCCAAAAACAGAAAACTATGCCCATAGGCGTAATATAGAGCTACCTATCACTAGATGCAGTCAGTAATGTCAGAAATTACACCTGGGAGAGATGTCTCAGTGGCATGTCTCAGACTTACGAAGTTAGGTGATACCTAATAACCCTTCCACTTTTTAAAACAGGGCTTCTTCGGTACAATGCTGTGGGCCTGTCCTCCAGACTGGGAAAAGGCTTAGGCTGTAGGTCTCGGTGGTAGTCTTTGACCTTGAACTTATCTGGCTTCCTCATCCTTGGAGGAGGCTGGAACTAGAAAACATTAGGTCTCTGGATCTTTAGCTCTAGTGCTGCCATTGGCATGTTCTGACTGCAAACCAAGATCGGAAGAGGAGAGGAGAAAAAGAGCAAGTGTGTTCTCACGTGCTGTACTTCTAGGTCTCAGTAGGTTGTTCTACTGAATGCTTGTTGAAAAAAATATGATGAAGAACAGGCAGGAACATCCCATAGAAAAAGAGAAGGAAAAAAGGAAGAATTAATGAGTGAGGGGAAGGGATAAAATAATCCTCCTATGTAATTCTGAGAAATTTCATCCTAGTGGAAAACATATGATATTTGTCCCAAAGCTCTTCAGGAATCAAAATTGTACTTCTTGCTCTAGGCTTCTCCATGGATCCTCATGCCTGAATCTCCAGATCTTGCATTTGGCTCTACTCTCCAAACATCATTTCAAGATTCTTCCTGCTTCGCTTAATTCTTTCTATGGGTACTTTGTGATCCCTTATTGGAGATGGTGATATTTGGGGCTGTGATTTATTAATGTAAAATTTTGCAGAGAGTAGGATCAAAGGAGGTAATAAGCAAAGAATAAATGAAAAAAAATGAATGAGAAAGGTAGTATTTAAAGGAGATATTAGGAATTTAACAGCCTAAGTTGTACATACTATAGATACAAGCAAATAAAAGTTAATAGGGTTGAATCAATTCTGACAAGTTCTGGGCTTAGCAGATCCTCTTAGTTTGTGTCCCAAACTTACAAGTGAATGTATTCAAAGAGAAAGAGAAAAGGAAAGGCAGAGTTGAAGGAACATAATGCCCAGGCCATAGAAAAGGTTGTCCACTCACCACCTCAAGTCTGGCAGTTATGTTGTATGGGTTACTATCTTAAGTGCATCCTCCAATTCCAGTGTTCTCACTGTCAATGGACCACTCCATCAAGGCAAAGTGCATAACTATTAGACAAGAGAAACTGAGATCGGTGGGTGACAGATATGGAACTATGAAGAGGAAAGTAAATCAGAGCATATGGCTTATGGAAATTATTTTGCAATCTTTATTGAATCCTTAAGGGGTTGTGCCTTAGGACTGGAACCAGGAAAACAATAAGAGACACAATACAAAAGTGGACTAAAGAAGGAATCAGACCTTATGAGCAGTGGGAAGCAGGAGTCAGAGTTCTAAAAGGAAGGAAAAGAGATTCCAGAGTGCTAGAAAACTTCCTTTAGGATTGTGAATGTGTGGGGAGTTGGGGTGGGGAAGAAAAGCCTAAAAACTTATAAAAGAAAAATCTCAAGTAGCATATACATTTCTAGATCACTATGGCAACACAGAAAACAAGGGTACTCATATTTTCAATGCCTTGCGCCTGAAGAAATCATTTTATCTTTTATTTGTTTCACATTTGAACCGTACAAGTTAAACTATCATAAAGATGTGGAAAACCACTGGATTTTAATTTGCCTATGTGAAAGATAAACTGTTAAAATAGTCAATTTATCCTACTGACTTCAGAGTATTTTGAGTCACAAATGAAGCAATACGTTTAAATTTCATTTTGAACCTGACAAATGATTACTAACATACACAATTATCACTAAGAGAAAAACAATTGGGAGATTATCTCTTGTTTCTTCTGCGTATCAGGCAGGAGGGCCATGCCTGGCAGACTGGATGGGGAATCAGAGGGCCAGGAGGAGTGAAGAGAGAAGCCCTGGGAGGGAATGCCTGTCTTCACCCCCCACTGACAGGGCCACAGTTGCCATCAGGGTCTTTCTGATGAGGAGAGTTGAAAGGAGCCAGCTGACCAAGGACAGGAAGTGCATTTGGGGAATAGGAAAGACATAACTAAAACCAAAAACACTATTTGAACATCTTCAGAAGTGTATGTTCCTGCCAGTATGAAAATATTGTACAGTTCTGGGTTCACAGCTTTATTACAACTTCCTTTCTTGCCATCTTCCCTTCACACCCAAACTCTTTCTCCTCTAACAGATTCAATTTTAAAAACTATTAAGTGTGTTATGGGTGAAGTTTGATAGATGGGGCATATCATGGAATTATTTATTTGGTCTGAAAAGCTCTAGAAATTAATCCAATCCAACCTTCTGTATTTGCAGGAATAGCATTAGGATAATACAGTATGAGTCATTGAGATTCTGGATTTTGAGATATCAGTTCCCTCGTTTGTTGGTGGTGATAATCACACACATTTCACAGTTGAATAACATGAAATAAAGCCTTAGAATATTTGAGTACAGTTCCTAGCAAATAGTAAGGATTCCAAACATAGCTAGATAATTTTATATTATTTTGGGGAACCTAAAGAGGAAGAAACAGGGCAGTTCTTAAACATTTGATGAAAAAGATTTTCTAAACCAACGAAATAACTCCTTAACAGAGACTTCTCTCCTGGTAAACAGATTTATGTACAATAGACTGTATGATTTGAAGGACCCCAGAAAGACATGACCTGTACCTTTTGCCAAAGCTGTACCATTCTTTGGGTTTTCTTTCATAAGTCACAGGAAGGGGAATCTTAGAATCCTTTACCTTTCAAGTAAATGAGGATACTATATCGCTTAATTTACGGTTCTTTTTCACCAACCTATCCCCCGTGTCAGAGTTAGTCAGCTCTTCCCTACACTTTTGTAATAATTTGTGTATAACCCTGTTATTGTTCATGTATCATTTTTTCTTATTATTATCCATCTACCAGAGAGGTTATATTTTTATTTCTTTGACGTAAGGACATTTCCTTTTTCAATTTTGTGACCCTATTACTTAAAAGAGTGCCAGGGGAAAAAGTTAAATGATATGAGAATAATGGCAAAATTAAACTATTATCTGCAGGGTGGTATATGTATACCTGGTTCATTATATTCAAGATGAAAAAGAAAAATGGAAAGGGAATTTAAAAAACTTTAAGGATGAACTTCATTATCCCCACACTAGTGCAATCAGAGGACCCACCTTATCATCCAGTTAAATGACAAGTGTTGCTCCCTCATAGCTATTTGGAATTACTCACGCTCCTTTTAAAGCTGTTTCTTCCAGAAGTTGGGATCCTACAAATATAAAGACCTAACTAAGAAATAGAAATAAGGCAATTATTTGGCAGACTTCATACCTACCAAAAAATGAATATTTAGATAAAATGGAAATTAACCTTATTTTCAATGTATAAGTAAAAATATTTAATTAAGCACAATCAATACAGTTAAAAGGTCATAATGAGAATCTGGGACATTTATTGGAATCTCTCCAT
Source organism: Lepilemur ruficaudatus (assembly GCA_963574885.1). Taxonomy (NCBI): domain Eukaryota; kingdom Metazoa; phylum Chordata; class Mammalia; order Primates; family Lepilemuridae; genus Lepilemur; species Lepilemur ruficaudatus. The sequence continues at coordinate 8,802 of CAUYRT010052298.1, read as the reverse complement.
TGTACTAAGCTCTGCTAGTTATTTGGGAGTAGTACAATAGTTAAATTGTAGATATGATAGTCTACGTAATCATTAAAAAGAAAATAGAAAACTTATGGATACAAATTGAGAGTCTCACCTGTTACACAGAAGTATTTTTCTAATTAGTGTTTCCTTTATAGTTTCAGCAAAGACATATCAAATCTCTAGAAAATAAAATTACACAAATCAAACACAGATAGATGAATCATATTATCTCAGTCCTCTATACTATTTAGAGTGAGAGGAAAACTTCAGTAACAGCACTGAGGATAAACACATGAATTCACTTGGCTACAGATAACCTGCTAGGATCCACAACTTGTACCTAGGAAAACAATTTATTTTTACCCTCCTGTATCTAGACTCAGCAGCTAATTTTTAATCCTAATTTTACAGGACACTGAAAGAATGTTGTAGAAATATATAGCAAAAAATGAAAGCACACCGAAATGGCACCAACTCCATTGAGGTTTCAAATTTCCTCCTGAACTGTTTTGTCAGATCCCCCATTTGGCAGCGTTGGCTGTCCCTGCCCCTCAGCCTCCTCTTCCTCCTGGCCATGGGGGCCAACGCCACCCTTCTGATCACCATCAGGCTGGAGACTGCTCTGCACCAGCCCATGTACTATCTGCTCAGCCTCCTCTCCCTGCTGGACATTGTGCTCTGCCTCACCGTCATCCCCAAGGTCCTGGCCATCTTCTGGTTTGACCTCAGGCCCATCAGTTTTTCTGCCTGCTTCCTCCAGATGTTCATCATGAATTGCTTCCTAGCCATGGAGTCATGCACATTCATGGTCATGGCCTATGATCGTTATATAGCTATCTGCCACCCACTGAGATACCCAGCCATCATCACTGACCAGTTTGTAGTCAAAGCTGCCACCTTTATTTTGACCAGGAATGTCTTTATGACTATGCCCATTCCCATTCTTTCAGCACAGCTTGATTACTGTAGGAGAAATGTCATTGAGAACTGCATCTGTACCAATATGTCTGTCTCCAGGCTCTCCTGTGATGATGTCACTATCAATCGCCTTTACCAATTTGCTGGGGGCTGGACTCTGCTAGGATCTGACCTCATCCTCATCTTCCTCTCCTACACCTTAATACTGCGAGCTGTGCTGAGACTCAAGGCAGAGGGTGCTGTGGCCAAGGCCCTAAGCACATGTGGCTCCCACTTCATCCTCATCCTCTTCTTCAGCACCATCCTTCTGGTCTTCGTCCTTACACATGTGGCTAAGGAGAAGGTCTCCCCTGATGTACCAGTCTTGCTCAATGTCCTCCACCATGTCATCCCTGCAGCCCTTAACCCTATTGTTTATGGGGTGAGAACCCAGGAGATCAAGCAAGGAATCCAGAGGTTACTGAAGAAAGGGTGGTAATAAGGTCAACCGAATCTCTGAATTTCTAAAATCGGATGACTTTTGAATTATTAATGAGTGAGTGTGCTAAAACTCGTACCTATGAGTTATAATCTTATACTGGGTAAACTAGATATTGCATATTATTTTGTAAAACTTCAATTTCATTTTAAGTTTCCCTTTCTTTCATCCTTCCATCAAGAATATCCTTGGCCCTTTCCCCTTTTTCCAATGTTTACAATCTTATTTTGTCTAAAACAGTGACATGCCTTGAAGCAGGTTCTAAAGTGAGAAATTTATGTTCCAAGTGTACAACCCTTAACATGCCATGAACTTTATATTCTTAAAAATACAACTGCAGGTATTTTGTGGATTATGGTGTGTGTAATGTATTCTTATCTTCATTTTCACAGAAGGGAACAAGAAAAAGACACAGCAGTTGAAATTTCGCTGCTGAGTGATGGAGGGTTGCTACTGGTTTTTCATTAGGTCTTTTTCTGTCATCGTTCAACCACATCATTGTCTTTCTCTGTCTCCCAGTCTCTGTGTCTTTCTCTTCTCTTTTCCTCTATCAGACAATGTAAAATTTTGTAATGTGCACTGCAAGAGAGAAGGGTTTCTGCCTTGATTGCTTACACATGTGACAATTACCAATGTGTTTTCTTAGATATAAGATATTCCTAAATCCTCTTCCTCATTATGTCTTGGCTTAGGGCATTTGTCTTTTGCATCCAGGATATCATATATGGTATGCAAACAAAGCTCTGCTAATGAGTCAACAGATTCTTAGGACTATAATATATAATTCAGTAATAGTATTGACATATAGAGTAGCCTAGCTGAACATTATTTTCTTATTAATTGCATTAGTTTCTAAGCACACCTTGTGTCCTGTGAATTCTATTAAATATTAAAACAAAAATGAATAGATCATTGCTGTTGCTTTAAGGAGCTCAAATTTTGTTTGGAAAGAATACAAATATAATTTCCAGGAACTTATTTTTCTCAACTAGAGAGCAATGAGGATTGAACAAGGTACATGTATGGGAAGTAAGGTACTTGGCAACCTAAGAAGTCACTGGAAAGAGAGATAGAAAGTCTGGGCAGTAGGTCTTGGGCAGCCACACACAGGAAAAAGTTGGGTTCCTGCCTGGGAAGAAGTCAGGTCATTTCACTGTCTTTTATGTTTTTCATCTATTACTTGAGAATAGTGAATAATTTGTTGTAGAATATTCTTTCTAGATAGAAGATATTGTGCCTCAATAACAACTTATGATATGTATTACTGTTTTTGACCATGAAAGAAAGTCTCTCAATAGTCCAACACGAAGACTGTCCACAGAGTCTTGTTTCAAGCTTAGCTGAAAGCACATGGGATTAAACCTGGGCCTACTCAAGCTTACATTCTGCAAAACTCTGTGTATTTATTTTACTTCTTCATACTTCAGTTAAAAACAATAAATTAGTACTTAATTTCTTAGCTTCTGGATATCCTATGAGCTACCAGTTGAAATATAAGTATTCACTAACATATAGAAAGCGATTATTACGCCTGGCCCAATGGCTCAGGTTTGTAATCCCAGAACTTTGTGGAGCAAAGCAGGAGGATTGCTTAAGGTCAAGAGTTTGAAATCAACCTGGGCAACGGAGTGAGAGAGTGTCCCAAAAACTAACTAACTAACTAAATAAATAAATAAATAAAATTAAAAGCATGTAATCTATAATGAACATTTTAGTGAAGAATTTCTCCATAGTGAAAAGCATTCTGTTAAGATCCAGCAATGTATACCTCTTTCTTTATTACTCAAAGATGAGCTCCCTAAAATCTCATTCTCCAAAGCATCTCAACATTAGAAAAATGGCTTGCCTTAAAATTTGCAGAACTGAATACCAATGGGAGAGGTTTACAAATACAAAGATTTAATATGCTTCTAAGGTAAATTTAAACTGTCACTTCTTGGGAAATATTAAAGACCTTAAGTTTTAACAATATGCTATATTAACATCCATTCATTAAGGGACCAAAACTTTGGGGAGTAATCTTTTCCAAGATTGCATTGTTTGTATAACAAATCCAGATATCAACAATAAGCTATTAAAAAATAACCTTGGATGCAAGAAAAAGGATACCTAGGGGGATTTAGAGTACTTATCACTCAGGACTGAGAAAAAAAAATTTTTTGGGGGGGTTACATTTTATATCTTTGCCTCTTGTCTTCCAAAATAGCAGGGTAAATGTTTACACTTAGAAAATACGTGTTTGAAAACTCTTTGCTTCTTTTATATGTAACTTTTAGGTATTTATTGCCAATATCAAAGTAATATTGGCATGTATTTATTTGAATAAAAAGCTAACAGATTAACAATGTTTTTTATCCCACTAGAACAGTTGATATTAATGAGAATTTCCTCCCAAACAGTGCTGTTTACTGTGTGCCACATATTTAATTTTGAACTGTTTAGTAGACACATTGAAAAAGTAGAAACAAGTGAAATTAATTTTGACAATATATTTCACTAATTCAATATATTCAAAATAGTATCATTATAATACATAATACATGTAAGAGAATCATTAATAAGATAATGTACATTTGGTTTTTTATAATAAGTCTTTGAAATACACTGTGTAATTTATGCTTGAATCATATTTCAACTCAAACTACACACATTCCAAGTGCTCAATCACTACAGCTCTAGACATTGTGTTTTAAGAGACAGATATGGTCAGGAAATGAAGTTAAGTGGAAAAAAGATATCCTTCTTGGAATGCAGATTATATTCACAATATAGCACAGTTATATTTATATTATTATTTTTGGCTGTAATTTTTCTTTTATATATGTTTTTCCATGGAAATCAGAGTTTTAAAGAATAAATGAAGTCTTTTTTCTCTTTCCTTTTCCTTGCATTTTTTTTTAAATTTCAGAATGTTATGGGGTAAAAACATTTTAGTTACAACTAATGCCTTTGCCTAGACAAAGCCAGGGCTACAAGTATGCCCTTCCCCCATACAGTGCTCTCTGCCTCCATTAGTTGTGAATTTACCGCCCCCGACTCCCCCCGGCTGTGACCGGCACCCAGTGAATATTACTACCATGTGAGCACCTTAGTGTTGATCAGTTAGTACCAATTTGATAGCAAGTACATGTGTGTATATTTTTGCATTCTTGTGATACCTCACTAAGACCTGAAATGCAAATACAATGAAAGCAAAAATGAACATTTTCTTCTGGAATTCTTATGGTTTCATGCGTTACACTTAAGTTCTTTATCGATCTTGAGTTTGACTGTTTTAGATTTCATATATAAGTGAGTACATGTGTTATTTGTCTTTCTGTGCCTGGCTTACTTAACTTAGTACAATATTTTTTAATTCTATCCTGTTATGGCAGTCAGGTAATGTGATTCTTCCAGCTTTGTTCTTTTTGCTCAGGATGGATGGTTTGGCTCTTCTGGCTCTTCTGTGGTTCCACATAAATTTTAGGATTATTTTTCCTATTTCTGTAAAGAAAGTCATTGATATTTTAATAGAGATTGCATTGAATCTGTAGATTGCTTGGGTAATACGGACATTTTAACAATATTGATTCTTTCCATCCATGAACATGGCATATCTTTTCATTTTTGTGTGTCCTGTTCAATTTCTTTCATCAATGTTTTATAGTTTCCATTGTAGAGATCTTTCACTTCTTTGGTTAAGTTTATTCCTAGGTATTTTATTGTATTCATAGCTATTGTAAATATGATTAAAAATTTAAAGATCATTAGAGATGATTACGAGCAACTATATGCCAATAAATTGGAAAACCTAAAAGAAAGAAAGAAATTCCTATATACAAACAGCCTACCAAGATGAACCATGAAGAAATCCAAAACTTGAATAGACCAACAACAAATAATGAGATAAAAGCAATAATAAGAAGTTTCCCATCAAAGGAAAGCCCAGAGCCTGGTGGCTTAACTGGTGAAATGTACCAATTATTTAAAGTCCTAATATTAATCCTAGTCAAACTATTCTAAAAAATCTAGGAGGAGAGAATACTTCCAAACTCATTCTATGAGGCCAATATAACCCCTATACCACTTGTTTAGCATTTTTAAAGAATAGAATATATCGTCATTAACTATAGTCACCATGCTAAATGGTATATCTCTTGAACTTATTCCTTCTATCTAACTGTAAATATGTATTCTTTGACAAATATCTACCCATAGTGGTCTCTTATGATCCTTTCTATTTCTATGGTGTCAGTTATAATGCCTTCTCTTTATATATTATTTTACTTATTTGAGTCTTCTCTTATTTTTCTCAGTCTAGTTAAAGATTTGTTGATTTTGTCTTTAAAAAACTCAGTTTCATTGATTTTTTTATATTGTTTTTCTAGTCTCAACAAAAAAAGAACACTACAGGCCAATATCTTTGATAAATATAGATGCAAAAATTCTCAGCAAAATACTAGCAAACCAAATTCCACAACACATTAAAAAGATCATTTGTCATGATCAAGTGAAATTCATGCCAGAGATGCAAGGATGGTTCAACATACACAAATCAATAAATGTGATACATCATATCAATGAATGAAGGAAAATAATATGATCATTTCTGTATAGAGGAAGACATAAGACATCTTCATAGGAATGCCTTGGGTTCTGAGGAGAACCTGGGTTAGTGCACTGAGGAAGTGAGTAAAAACTGAGAAAATGGAGCTTCTATGGAAGAAAAGAAGAAAGTTGGAGCAGGAAAAAGAGAACGAAAAAGGACTTAAGAGACAGAGGCTATGGTGGAGATCTGAGCAATCTAGGAAAATGGCAAATGGGGCAGCAGCTGCTTAAGGGTTAAGGATAATTCTAATATACTTGATGTCTCTGAAAGGTGAAGTGCAATGCAGGGCATGCCCTCAGGTCATGCCAAGACTCACAGACAAGGCACTTCCTGATAGGGCCTCTGTCTACCTTTCTAGTCACATTTTTTGTTTCTCCTCCTTTCTTTTTCACCTTTAAGCATACTAAAATCTTTATGGGCCCAATCTTGCCATTCTTTGTTTAGACTTAATATTTTGCTTATATTGTTCATTTTTTCACAGATAATTCCCATCTTCTCTTTCTTGCAGAATACTCATACATACAATTCCAGATTCATCTCATATATACTATAAAGTCTTTACTTACTAGCTCTAATAGATATCAATGATCATTCTCTCAGTTTTCATGAGTTTTGTAATAATCTCTGATGTGCAATTTTCTTGTTATCATTTTATAATAATCATTTCATTGCATTTTATATCCTCTACTAGGCTAGGATTCACTAGCGTTTTTGTATTCATTTATATTTCTCTGTGTATAACATAGAGCCAGGCACATAGAGGGCACCCAGAAAAACTTGTTGGCTGATATTGACAACATGTTTGAATGAAAGCTTATGCATATAAAACTGATTTTTTATTGTCTATACAACTGGAAAGATTTCTCATTAAACTGTAATGGTCATAATGAATCAGAGTTGAAACTAATAGCTCATAAAAATAATATGACATATAATTTATTAAATGGTTAGCATGTATCAGAAATTAAGCTACATGACTTTTTGGCATTACATTTAATCAACCAGATACATCTTTGTTGTAAGTTTTCTTTTCCACATTTGAAAAAAAAATATGGAAGAAAAAATTTAGATAGATTATATAGCCTGTCTAAATCTAGTAGCTTGAAATTAAAAGATAGATTAAAATCTTGGGACTAACTGAATTTAAAACTCATATTATATTTCCCCCAACTCTTTCTTAGTAATTTTTTTGCTTCTTCCACATCGCATCCATTTTTTATTATCTCTCCTCTTTCTTTCATATGTGTTTCTTGTCATGTACCCCTGAACAGAGTCTAGATTCTGAGTATCCTGAGGCCAGAAAGCACATTGTATTCAACTTTGCCTTTTTCTCATTAAATATAAGGTATGACTAATAGTGTTACTTAAATTAATGTTTCAAAAAATTAATGACTGATTGAATGAATAAATTATAATATATATTAGTCACTTAATGTTTTGCCTGCTTGGTTGATAACATGACAGTTTGATTTTTTAGATCTATTTTAAATGGAGGTCCCCAAATGATAACATGGTTAAAACAGAACTCTTAGACATTCTTGAATAAGCTATAGGGTATTTTAAAGGATACTTAATGAACAATTACAATTTGGAGATTTCATAAAACATCCAAATCTAGTTTGTCGTAAAAATACTGGAAAATATTATTATACAACACTGGGCCCACGTTATCCCATGGCAATGATGTGCTTGATCTGAGTACAATTCTTCCTTTATGGAGAGGACATGCTTGTTCCATATTACTATAGCCTCCTCTTCTTACACGCAATCCATAGATTGTCACCAGGCCTATAGTCTTCATTTTATTATCTTAACTGTTCTCACTAGACATATGAATATATAAACCCTATGGAAAACATAAGTTTTTGAGGAATGAGTATGTCATATCTTTATTTTGTTTTCTCGACTTCGGCAAATCTTTGCCTGCAACAAAAACATTTCATAATATGTACTTGCAAAGACTTCAGAAAATTTGTATATTTGAGTGACTGAAGTTTTTAATACCATTTCACTCACAGCTTTTATGAATTTCTTCTCCACTATTTTTCCCCCACCCAAATGATATATCTATTTTATGATTCATTTATCTTACGTAAAACTGACCTTGTCTCCAAGTAAAAATTTAATTACAATTTCCCGAATTTGCTTAGTCTTGACTCCATAAACAATTGGGTTCACGGTAGGAGGCAGTAGGAGATAAAGGTTAGCCACAATGATATGTACGTGGTGGGGGATATTGTGTCCTCCAAAACGGTGAGTGAAAAAAGTGAAAAAAGCAGGGACATAGGTGATCACAATGGCACAGATATGAGAAGTACAGGTGCTAAAGGCTTTGTGACGAGCATCTGCTGATGACAAACTCACCACAGCCCGCAAGATCATAGTGTAAGACACAGAGATACAACACATGTCACACACACCAATCAGGAGAGCAACCATCAGACCATAAATAGCATTGACTTTGAAACTGCCACAGGATACCTTGGCCACAGACATGTGGTCACAGTAGGTGTGGGAGATCAAGTTTCCCTGGCAATAGGGCAGGCGCTTGGTAAGGAAAGTGAATGGGATGATGAGCATCACACTCCTCAAGAAGGTGGCAAGGCCAGCCTTGGTGATGACAGGGTTGGTGAGGATGGTGGCATAGCGTAAGGGATAGCAGATGGCCACATAGCGGTCCAGGGCCATGAGCATGAGCACCCCAGACTCCATCCCAGTCAACATATGGACAAAAAACATCTGGGCCAGGCAGGCATTAAAGTCAATCTCCTTGAGGTTGAACCAGAATATGCACAGCATATTGGGTACAGTG
>CAUYRT010052297.1:0-47611 GCA_963574885.1 Lepilemur ruficaudatus | reverse complement strand
AGCCACATGTGGCTACTGAGCATTTTAAGTGTAGTTATTGACTGAGGAACTGAATTTTTAATGTGATTTAATTTTCATTTATTTAAATGTAAATAGCCACATGTGGCCAGTGGCTACCTATTATTAGACAATGCAATTCTAGAAAGAGATAACCCGGGGAGTGGGAGACCAGGGTTCTGCTCTTGGCTCAGTCCATAACTGCCCTGTTCTGTATGCAACTCACTTGGCTCTGGGTCTCAGTTTACCTATCTGTCAAATGAGGAGGTTGGCTAGATAATGCCCAAGGTCCCTTTCAGATCTAACCTTTTGTATTTATGATATCTGGCCAAAGCCTTGTAGCATAAGGGTATTATTTGTGTACAGCACTAGGACTAGCGTTATCTCTTCACCTTGATCTTAAGATCATTGCTCCCGCTATGTTGGGAGGTCTGCTGCACAAGCCAGACAGTTCCTTAGTGAGTGCCACAGTCTAGATACGCACTTGCACGGTGCAGGTTCTAAGTAAGAGGTCTTACTTGAAAATGGAGTAGGGAATAGAACAAGTCCAACTGCCAGGCCCACCCATGACCCACTGGTTTCAAAACCATGATGCATGCTCATTACACATACAGATTCCTGGGCCCAAATCCCAAAGATTTACTAGGTGTGTTATTTTAACAAACTCTTCAGCTGATTCTGATTTAGCTGGTTGCAGACATCTGGGAATCCCTGTCCCACAGCTGAGCTAACTGGCCAGTGCTAGCCAAGATGAGAGACTCTGCTACCTTACTTGTTACTGTCATACTTCATTATACAGCAGGGGCCTTTACTGCAAAGGCCAGAATGAACATTTCCCAAACTTTGCCCTGTTTGCACAGAGTGTAAAGATGGCAGACTAACGACAAAGCTTCTCTCCTCTCCCTTTCGGAGAACCACCAACATGATAAAATGGCCCTAGTTTCTTTTTCCCTAAAAGGGCACTAATAATAGTAACCCATCTCTTGGCTTAAATGAATAGATATGTTAAGACGTTCAGAACGGTGCCTGCACATAGTAAAGATCATATATATAGGTATTGACTATTGCTCTCTATGGTTGATGGAACAAGAAATAAAAGTGAAGTATTTACTAAAAATTACAAAATTAATAAAGAAACTGAACATAAGAGGCTGAGGGAGGGTAGGGTGGTGATGCCAGTGAGCCGAATCCCCCTCTGTGGCAGGAACGTAGCATACAGAATGTCTCAAATTGAAACCATAGCCAGGTAAGCATATTAATTAGAGCTGTAAAAGTAGCTATCAGGACAACAAACAAAACAAAACAAAACAAACCAACCACAGCCCAAAGACCCCCCCAGTATTAAGACTAAGGTGGGAGGGAAGAAGGGTTGCAGCAGGGACTGCAGGTTTTTAAGTGTGTTCCTGGTCTTTTTGTTTGTTTTTTCCTTTTTTCCCCTTTCTAAAGAATCTTTCACAGCTCTTTCAATTTAGCTCTTCAGAATACTGAGGGTCAGGGTCTCTCCTGACTAAATCAGGCTGTAAAGGATTGGCTGATTCAAAGGATGCAGCTGGAGTATTCATATTTTCAAGTTCCTCATTGATTTGGATGCAGCCTGACTGGTCCTTGGTAATCTTTGATTTAAAAGCCGATTCTTGAGGCTAGCAAAAGGAAAAAAAGGAGGGAAGGGAGAGAATTTTTTAAAATATACATACTGTCAAGTTTGAAGTGTGGTTTTATCCTGTTGCCCAAAGCCTCTTCCTGACCATCCTGTCCATTTCTAAAAATCAAGCAAGAACATTGTTAGGGGCAGAAGTTTTTTCTTTCATATACTCCACAGACAGTTGAGAGGAGGTGGAGGGCTTGTGAGTGACATGCAAGTGACACGCAGAGCAGACCCGGCAAATCTGCTCATCCTACACAAGCCTAGGGTCTGGCCTCGCAGTCTCAAATGCAGAATGAGACAATCAGACGCTAAGATTCCCCAGCAGCCCACGCAGAAAGGGAAGTGCCAAGCACAGCTCCGTCGTGGAGGGCAGTGACCACCCCAGTCCAGCTCCAGGACTAGGGTAGTGAGAAGAGCAGAGAGAGCTGGGAGTTCTGGCCACTTACAATTTTGGGACTTCAGAGAGGCCAGGAACTTTAGAGCAGTACTGCAGATGGCATGCAGCCTGTGTCGCCTTAGAGGGGACAAACTGGTCAATTTATCCTCCTTGAACCTTCCACCTAAAGCCATCTGGCTGTGAGTGCTGAGGAGGCGCTCACCAAGACTGCCAAGGATGTGTTCAAAATCTCCCCACCCCACTGTCAGGGAGCAAACTTATTTACTATACCAACCCCAAAGAAATACATGTAGGCCATCCAGGCATCTGCTTCATCTGGGGTCTCATGTCCTACCTAAACCTCGCCCTGAAACAGCCAAGATAAGGCCATGGTTCAGGATGTCAGCCTCTGCCCAGACTTGCTCTTGCCGCCCACAAAGATGTGGGAGGTTGTTCAGAGCTGCTTGCACACTAGGGCGTCCAGCAGAACTCCAGCTTAACACCCGACGAACCTCCCTCCCACACCCCAGCCTCAGAGCCCAGCCTCTGCCTCCCTGCCACGTCAGCCAGGCATTTTCACAGCTCGTTTTCTCCTCGGCAAACCTGTATTGGATCGTAGGCCTAGAGGTCTTCTGCCCATTTCACAGATTTGTAGGCCAAGGCAAGACTAGTTAGGTGGTTTGCCTAACTAGTCTGGAGTTACCCAGACCCCCCAAGTCCCAGAGAAGTGTGCCCATGTCCGCAGTCCTGTGAGGTCTCCTTCTTATAAACGTTCATCCTCCCGGGCCCGGCGGCGGGCGGCGGGCAGATGAGCCGCAGTGGTTCCCGAGGAGACCCTTACGGAAGGGCTTGTGGGGAGGCGAAGTCAGCCCCGGCTTTCCGGGGCGGGTGGGGCGCGGTTTTCGGTCTGCGGCAAGATGGCCTCGAGCTCGCGCCCAGGCAGCGCGAAGAAGCCGTCCGGGCGGCCGCTCTGCCTCCCACTAGCGGGGAGCGGCCCCCGCCTGTGCGGTCCCGCGGCCGGCACGTGCCCCGCGCTGGGCGGCTGCGGCGCGGAGTGCTGGGCCGGGGCCAGGCGCCCGGGCACGGCCAGCGAGCGAGGGCGGCCACGAGGCCCACGAAGCAGAAAGTGAGGGAAAGCTTCTGCGACGACAGGAGCTGGGAAGCGGTGACAAAGAATGTTACAGCAGTGACCAGAGCGTGCCGGGTAGGGCCCCGCTTCTGGTGTCTTCTGGAAGGGGAAGAAGCCATGTGGCAGGAGCCAGGGGAGGCTCGGGAAGAGGCAGGCCCGGCAGGTCACCAGGAGCTGGGGTGAATGTTTGGCTTCTCCTCTAAGAGCAGCGAGAAGCTTTAAGCCAGAGAGCCCTCCAAAGGACCCCCGGCCGCCGCAGGGGCGTGCACACAGGAGCAGGACCCGCTGCTGCTGGGGGACCGCAGCGGCGCGGGCGGGGGCGCAGGTGCACACGGGCGCGCAGCAAGGGCTCCATCACCCCCCACCTCAGCAGGGCGCCCTTGCTGGGGGACAACCCGCAACCTGGGCCAGGTCCCCCCACCCCCCAACAGGTTGTGCTGACACCACGCACTGGCAGGGAGGGACGCTGGGCGGAACCGAGGTCATTTCAGACTTCACTAAAGCTGCCCCAGGGGGCCCGGGCCCCCCTGCGCAGCCCACCGCGCCGCGCTACAAAGGCTTCCGGACCGGAGGGGGAGCGGCGCGGAACCGGATCGATCCGGTTTAGGGCGGGCAGACTCCCTCCTCGCGCTCCCCCGCCCGCGGTGCTCGCTCCTGCGACAGGCTGCTTTTTGCCGCAGTCCTCGACCAAGGTAAACAGAGAGGAAGAGGAAAGAACGCTCTGTTTCCATGGCAACCCAGAGGGCCGTCGCCGTGGCTCTCCAGGATGTGTGAGGGTGACTTCAGGGGGGAGAAAAGGCCCACTGGAGAAGCGACAGAGAGGAAGGACCCTTCCCGTGCACACCGGTCGGGGGTCGTTCTGGAGCAGGATGTGGGCCTGGAGGGGGGCAGGAGGGAGGAGAAGGGTCAGGCACCCTCAGTGGAGTGGCAGATGAGCAGAGGCCTGGGGACACACCAAAAATGCAAGCACACACACTCTTCTGGCAAGTCTCAATCCAGGGAGCAGAAAACAGAGATGCCAGCAGAGCTCTGACAGCTCCCCAAACCTGCCCCTCACTGGCCCTTTCTAGAAAACCCTTCCATGGGGCAGCTCAGCCAAGGGACATCCACAGGGATGGGACCCAGGGACCCAGGCCCAGAGGCAGGTGGTGTCTGAAACAGGCCTATTGCTCCCCAGCTGCTCACTAGCTGTGCTCCCGCTCTGTGCTCCCCAGAGACCTCTAGGGTGCTCTGGTCCCTCCTTCAGACCTGTCCTCCTCCTCAGGAAGGCGGACATGTGATGTGGATCATGACTGCTAGAAAGTCATCCTTTCCGCTGAAGGTGTGAGTGTGATGGAACAAGGGAATAACTCCTGCATGGGATTCTAGGGGTGGGGGTCACAGAGTCATGCCCCCCAACCCCTCCTGGAGAACAAGGACTGTCACCATGTCAGTATGTCACTGGCTGCTGATTGAAACCCTCGCTGACCAAAACCTTCCACACACTGGGTCTTCTCTAGAGCAATGTGAGGGGGTCAGAAACCTCGTCCAGGTTCAAGGCTTTGTACCAGAATCGTCTCTGCCTTGTGCTTGATCTTTCTGTATTCCCCAGAGCCTGGCACATAGTAGGTACTCAGTACACATGGAGGGAGGGAGGGATAAATGGGGCCACAGGGTCAGTTATGTCCTTCACCCGTTCCCTTACAAACAGTAGGAAGTGCCACAGCCTTAGAAGAGGCTGGCAAAGCGACATAACAGCTGCTGGTAAGGCACACAGTGGGATGCACAAGGGTTACTACTAAAGAGAAAAAGTAGCCCGGGCGTGGTGGCTCACGCCTGTGATCCTGGCACTCTGGGAGGCCGAGGTAGGAGGATCACTTGAGCTTAGGGGTTCAAGACCAGCCTGAGTGAGACTCCATCTCTATTAAGATAGAAAAATTAGCTGGGTGTGTTGTTGTGTGCCTGCAGTTCCAGCTACTTGGGAGGCTGAGGCAGGAGGATTGCTTGAGCCCAGGAGTTGGAGCTATGATGACACCACTGCACTCCAGCCAGGGCAACAGAGCGAGCCTCTGTCTCAGAAATAAATACATAAAATAAAAAAGAAATCTAACTCTAAAAAAATACTGAACATGGATGCTGCTGCTTCCACCAGACCTGGTAGCCCCAGCCAGGCATTAAGTGTCCTATGCGACAGTGTCAATAGCACAATTAGAAAGGCTAAAGTCATCCAGAGGCCCAGGACCTTGCCCACTGTGTAAAGCAGGGTGGAGGGCAGTATCCCAGGTGTGCTCCTGCCCCTAACCCATGCCAAGGACTTTTGAGGATTGTACATCATCTGTGGCAGTGAGGCAGCTCTCTGTGGGTTCAACCCAAGTGGAACATGTTGGAAGGCATCTGCCACACCGAGGGACTCAGCCCAGCGCACTGGGAGGAGATGCAGGGATGGGATGGGGAGAGAGGAGAAGGCGGAAGGGACCCCTCTTAGAACCACACTAGCTCCTCTGCAGCCAGAGGCTCCACGTGCCCCTCTGCTTCCTGTGGCCACTGCTGTTCCTCTCTGTATCTAACCGGCAACAACAGGTTCTAACAGTTCGATCAGTTGAAACCCCTGCTTGCACTGTGAGTCACCTTCAATTTCCTGCCTGCCTGCCTCTTTCCTGATTGACCTGATAAATTCAGGACAGCTTTTATTGCTTTAGGCAAAAAACTGCCTGTTAAGATTTACAGAGCCAAAAGCTGGTTCAATGTAATCTTCAGAGTAATTTACACAGTGAGTTTCAAAAGATGAAAAGTTAGCATTTCGGAGGTAATTTCATAAAAGGATTATCAGATTAATCACTGTGTCAATTTAATAGTGGTGTCTAAAATAATTAATTAGCTTTCTGGAAGTCAGCAATGCAAAAAGGGACTCTAAAAGGAATACAAATGGCTGTGTCAGACAGTAAGTATGTTTTGGGCAATAGATCTTGGGAGAATTCTTGTTGGAATTACCCGAGTGGAATGTCTGGCGTGGGCTTATTGGCACAGAGACAAAATAAGAAAGTTTTAAGCTCTTGGTGTGCTCAGGTCTCCCGGAGAGCCTTCTGTGACTGCGGAGGCTTGTCTGTACCTGCCCAGCAAAGGATGACCTGCCATGCGTTGAATTGTCCTTCGACACCTGGAAAATTTGTCTTAACCAAGCTGTGAGCGTTGACAGGTTTCTCTGATGGGACATCCAGGTGTGAATTGCAGCCTGCTGGTGAAATTACCTGTGAGTGCTTCGAGCTGGAATACAATCTACACCATCTGGGCTAGTTGTAAACACGTTCTCACAGTCTGCACAGCACTGCCCCAGTCAACTCCCCCATGGCAGGGCCAGGCTACATCCTTAGTGGGCGCTATGGGTGAATTGTGTCCCCCTCCTCCGAAAAAAGGGTGGAGAGCAGGGCTTGATGGTGTGCGCCTGTAGTCCCAGCTACTGGGGAGGCCGAGGTGTGAGGATCACCTGAGGCTCAGAGTTCAAGGCTACAATGCGCTATGATTGTGCCTGTGAATAGCCACTGCACTCCAGCCTGGGTGACATAGGTGAGACCTCGCCTCTAAAAAAAAAAAGAACAAAAGATACATTGGAATCCTAACCTACAGCACTTCAGATTGTGACCTTATTTAGAAATAAGGTCTCTACAGAGGTAATCAAATTAAAAGGTCATGAGGATGGGCCCTAATCTAATACGACTGGCATTAAACACACACACACACACACACACGTGCGCGCGCGCGCGCAGAAAACACCACGTGAAGATGAAGGCAGAGATCGGGGCCATCCCTCTGTAAGTCAAGGAACACCAAAGACGGCCAGCAAACCTCCGGAGCTAGGAGAGAGGCATGGCACGAATCCTCCCCCACCGCCCTGGGGGGAAACCAGCCCTGCTGACACCTTGATCTCCGTGGCCAGCCTCCACAACTGTGACAGAATAAATTTCTGTTGTTTAAGCCACTCTGTGTGTTCTTTGTTCTTGCAGCCCGAGGGAATGAATACAGCTCAGCCTGGGAGGATGGTGTCTTTGTTCTTGATGTCCCTGAATTTTTTTTTTATTTAAAAAAACCATTTTTTAAAAAGCACAGGCTCAGGGCAGAATGTAAAGGTACGACAAATCTCGATAGTAGGTATAAGAGTATTAGTATTCTCTGTTATTCACCATATTTTCTCTTAAAGAAATAAAAGAAGAAAGACTCTGGTTCTTTCTACGGGGCTCACTGAGCTGGAGCTGCTGGCCGTGGCCTCGCTGGGAACAACAGGCCGAGCGGGTTCCGACACCCGTGCGCCAGGATCCAGCTGGCCGAGGTTTTAGTACACGAGCCCTGCAGGAAAACCGGGTTTTCCTTTTGGGCTTTAAACAGTACCCGGGTGTGGGTCTCAGCAATTCTGCTTAGAAACGTGACCTGATGGGCCTTGCCTCACCTCTAAAATGAGAGCATCCACCCTCAACAGGTTGTGCAGATCTAGCACAAGAATAAAATCAGGGTGGCCAGGAAAGTGCCAGACCTACGGTAGGTTGGCAGGTGTCTGGTTAGATCTCCCTGTGGGGCGTTAATGCCACATTTAACAGCCACCTGAGCAGCACCACCCACCCAGGCGCCCCCAGCTCTTGTTGACCTTGGTGGGGGGGTCTTCCCTGGGCACGGGGCTCACCCTCCAGGAAGACTGTGCTTCCCTCCCCACCACCTCTTCCCCCCCAGTTTGGCCTCCCTGCCTGTGTAGGCTGAGTCCCTGGGAGGGTGACAGCCAGTTGCTGCAGCAAGGGCACCAGTGATCCACCCAGTACCAAGGGTGACGCTTCCACAGCCTGTGGAGGGGGAGTCTGAGGAGGGGCAGCGGGATGAGGGGGGGAGCCAGCCAAGTGGCTCCAGGCTGCAGTGTATCCTCCGGTGGGGAGAGTCACCTCCAACTGCTGCTTCCTCCACAGCCCTCCTGTGCCTTCATCCCCCGAGGCCGTGCAGATGGGGCAGGCGCTATTCCACTACTGCTGGAGAGGGTGTGTGGGCATCTTCCACCAAGGGGCTGCCCTCCCCGGTCTAGAAACTTAGCTCCCCCTCATAGCTCGTTGAGAAAGGGAAGGCCAGCGTGAACTGCCAAGGCTCTGCTCCTGTCTCCTCAACTGTCCCCCGCAGGGTGGCGTGCTTCTTCTCTCCTTCATAGACTGAGGCTCCGGCTCTCGCCCACGAGAGCAAGGTGGCTCCCGGAAGAGGAGTGGCAAATCCTAGACTTGGGCTTGGAGGCAGAATTAGGCCAATTTGCTTGTCTCTTCTACCAGTGTCATTTATTTCCTGCTAGACTTTCCCACATTTCTTCTCTGGGGCCTCCTGTGGGGCCTTGAACTGTCAGCTGAAGATGCTGCATTGGAATGTTTGTCCGGGACTGGGAACAGAGGAGGGCTGGCTTGGGGCAGGGCCACGGGATGCAGGAAGCAAATGATACTTTAGATCTAAGCCATTCAGGGCCATAACTTTTCTTTATTTAGCAAGTCGTGTTTTTTGTAAACTTGGATCCTAAAATGGTGTAATCACTCATCTTCCCTGGGAGGGAAGTCAGGCCCAGTTGGTGTGATCCATTTCCCATCCACTCTGGCAAGGTCACTGTAAGGGCCAGCTGGTGGCGTCCTTGTTATTTTAAAGTTATTTAATTTTTTTAATGTTCTACTCATTAAAGTCCTTAAATTCCAAGAGGCCAGATGGGAGCCAAATAATATGGCCCTTTTGGTTTTCTTTTAATGAGATTAGGATTGGGAGAGAACTTGGAGAGGACTGAGATGGTGAAGCATCTACTGGGTACTGTGGGATCTGTTGCTCAGAGTGCTCGGCAAGCCGTGATTTACTTTCATCCTCCTTCCTAAGGAGAGTGTTGTCAGTCTCTATTTTCCAGAAGATTCTTGTAATGGTTTTTCTAGGACTTTGTACTTCATAGCTTCAATTAAAATTGGACTAAGGGCCAGCACCTATAGCTCACACCTGTAATCCTAGCACTTAGGGAGGCCAAAGTTGGGGGATCACTTGAGCCCAGGAGTTTGAGGTTGCGGTGAGCTATGATGACGCCACTGCACTCTACCTGGAGATACAGAGCAAGACTCTGTCTCAAAAAAAAAAGTTAAAAAAAATTAAAAATAAAATTGAACTAAGCTTGGGAGATGGAGAGACTAAAGCACTTGATCCTGCAAGCCCCCAAAGCCTCCTCTCCACCCAGGGGCTGCATGGCACACGAGCGTGGAGAGCGGTGTGGAAGATGTGCTGTCCCCTCTCCCAGAGCTGCCTGGGGACCAACAGGAGGCACAGCCCCAGGGCCTCTCTCTGCAGAAAGGCACTGTCAGTTCTGCTGGGCTGGAAGAAGCAGTAGCTGGGCTCGCAAAGAGCCAGGCGCAGACACTGGGCAAAGTGACCAGGCTCATGGGCCGTGCCCTCCCCATGTCGCTCTCAACGCAGCAGATGAGGGGATGGTGCTCTGCCTGCTGCTGCCCCCTGCCCGTGGGCTCAGCTGTGCCCACTTCTGCTTTGGCTCTGCAGGAGGAGCCTGGCCCTCACCTTCATGTTCATTGAGCAGAGCAGGGGAGGGAGAGTGGGCCAGGGGCGCAACCCAGGCAGGTGTGGGTGCTGAGGAAGCAGCTGCAGGCATGTGGCCATTGTAGAGAGGGGCCCACCCACTCCAGGAACTCCCACGGGCTCTTAGGGCTCTCCAGGCCCTCAGTTGTCTCCCTTTCATCCCAGCTAGCAGTTTGGCACAGGCTGTGCACAGAACCCACCACAGACCCCAGGAGCAAAAAGGAAACAAAATGTGTCTGCTCTCAAGGACATCATAAAATGGTTAGGAAACACAAATCTACCCACAAAATGGCCTGAGAACAAAACACACCCAGCGGCAGTGAAATTTTATGCTCCCTAAACCAGAGGGCTTCAAAAGAGCACAGTGCAATGGGGCCACGCAGGGCTCAAGAGAGGTGACATTAAAAGTTCAAGTGAGCCAGTGCGCAAGGACAACTGTGGCCCAGGGAGATGTTTGCTACCAAGCATCAAGGGGACCCAGCCACCCTCGGAAGTGCACCAGCAGGTGGTGACGAAGATGGGCCGATGCACCCCACAGGTAGGTGTTGGTGCCAACTCGCCGGTGCAGCAGTGGCTCTCAGAAGAGTCACCTGGGGACCTTGTTAAAAGTGCAGTTGACAAGGCCCAGCTCTCAATGTTCTGATGCAGTAAAACTGCAGGGACCAAACCTGCATGTTCCGTGAAGCCCTGGGTGGCTCTACCGAGCAGGGGCTGAGGATCCCCCTCTGCACCAGCCACGCCCAGGCCACCTACAGCAGCCTCGGACCGTCAAATAAACGGAGAGGAGGCTGCGCTGGTGTGAGACTCCTCTCCCAGCCTAGCGCCATGCACACCCCTGCGCGCGCACACACCACACCCCCCCACACACACTCATGCGCCCCAGGTACACCAGAGGCCCATTCCCCTTGGCCCTGGTGGCAGTCTGTGATGGGGACTTATAATCTGGGACTTGAGGCGGACAAGTTTGCCACCCACGCAGGGAGGCAGTGAGCAGGCGAGGAGTCGTGACAGTGGCTCCCCCTGCGCGTTTTTGCCATCAGAGACTAACTGCATAACCGTGCGGTGACGCCAAAGTCCTTGGCTCCCGCCCCCTTGCTGCGCCTGGCTGCCTCCCCCTCAGCGCCCAGAGTGACTGATGGCTGCGGGGCAGGAAAGTGAGCAGCCAAGGATGACAACAGCGGCCCCCGCAGATTAAGTGTTCTATAGATCAATAGATCGGCTGGCTGACGCAGAGACAGGGAGGGACACAGTCATCCTTCTGCCCACGCAGGCAGGCAGGCAGGGGGCCGGGACAGGACAGACAACACTGCCTCTTCCCTCTCCTGGGGCCGCCGAGGAGGGGGCCGAGTCCCGCTTCCCCACCCACACTCCTGCTCACTAGGGCAGACAGGCTTCCAGCAGGAGAAGGGCAAACATCAGTGACACCATGGGGGTGGGAAAAGCTCCCTTGACCTCTGGGGACACGGGCATAGCAGTGGAGAGGATGACACCCAGCGTGCAGCCTCAGAGTGACCGCCTGGATCCAGGGAGCGGCTCTGGAAAGTCAGCAGGGCTGGTGCTTCAACCGCCACAAGGACCAGGAGGAAGGAGAGGCCATTTTGGACCTTCCTCCCTCTCCCCACCTGGGTCCAGGCACGTGTCCCAGGCGTCTTACGTGGAGGGCACAATTAGGGGCAGAAGCTCCTCCTAGGATCCCAGCAGGTCTCCCACAGCTCCAGGCAGGTGCTGGCACTGCCTCCACCCTGCCAGGTCAGGGCCTCTCACCAGAGCTCAGGGAAAGGGCAAGGGAAAGAGGGACAGTTGACTCTGCAACGCTTCTTCTAGAAGCATAGGCCATGGAGCCCACTCGTCTCTGGAAAGCATCTTCTAGAAGCCTGGGCCTTGGAGTCTGCTGGCCAGTTAAGGCCACAGGGATCCAAGTGTCTGCAAGACGAGGGGCCCTGGCCGCTGGGCAAATGACTCAAGCTCTGGGGACCAGGGGAGGGTGGCGAAAAAGTTGGGTTTCTTTTCCCACAACTTCCCACGTTAAAGAGGAGTGGTCATCAGCCCAGAAGTTCTCGGAGAGGCAGGGCCAGCTGCGCCTATGTGGCCGTGGCTGCCTCTGGGCTTCCCTGGCAGGGCCACAGCATCCCAAGGCGAGCCAGGAAAGGGCGCCCTCCCGGCACCAGGCCAGGGCACCCCTGCACTGCTACCTGGCCTTCCAGGTTCCCCCCGCCTGGGGGTGCCAGTGCCACTTTGTTCTTCTCCGCCTCAGAGCAGTGCTGCGAGGGTGACCAGGGCATGAAGGGGACCTGGGCCCTGGCAGCTGCCGCTTCCCTCACAGCTGGGAGCTCTCTAGAAACTGGAGTCCCTTGGCGTGTGGTGGGGCAGGTGCTGGTGGCGGGGCACCATCAGGCCCACCTAGAAGCTCTGGGGGACAAGTGAGGCCCTCGGTGGGGGCAGCAGCCAACTCTGGTTCAAGCTGGGAGCAGGTGGCCACTGGAAGTCGGCTCCTGGGCCCCTCCTTGCGAGGCCCCGTGGAAACCCTGGCACCTTTCCTGGCACCAGCTGTGCAGCCTGGCACGGAGTCTGTGCCCAGGAGAGCCTGCAGCGCCCACGGCTGCCCAGGGGACAGGATGCGTGACTGGCTCCTGTGCTAATCACGCCCTCCTCTCCACCTGGCCTGGTGCGTGGCCTGCCTGCCCCTGCAATCTGATGCCTCCCCGCCTGCCCCCACTCCCAGGGACACATTCATCTGTCCTTGCTGCTGCCTCTGCTCTGTGCAGCCCCCACACCGCCAGCCTGCTGCCTCCCACTCCAGCCTCCACCAAAATGATTGTCCTGTGTGCCTATCAGGGTGAGCCCTGGGTGCCCAGCAGGGAAGTCAGTCCATAACCTCCCCGTCCACCTCAGCATCACGGGCACAACCCCAGCCTGGCGGCATCTCTCAGGGCGCAGTGGCCACACTGAGGCAAGAACGGGGGGGGGGGGCGGGGGAGGGTTTCCTGTCTCTGCTTTGACCAGAGGCTGGCAGAGTCTAACCCAAGTAGGCAACAGGAGGTCCAGGGAGCGTCAGGTGAGGCCTGTGACCTGGCACCAGAGCCAGCCTGACTGGGGAAAAGGAGAGGGGAGGAGAAAACCTGCACAGTGAAAATGTGGGCAGAGTCTGGAGGCCACACTTCTAGAGAGGCTGCTGACACCAGCACCAAGTCAGGCTCGGGGCACCCGCAGGCCCTCGCTGGGCTCCTCGACAATCCAACTGTTTGATCTCCAAGACCACTTTTAAGTTTTTCTGAACCATGACAAGAAAGAAAAAAAATCTCACCTACAAGCTGAAGCAGCCACAAAAGCCAACGCTACTTGCATGTAGAGTTTCCTGCTATAAACAGCGCCTTACTTTGTTAGGCTAAACACGGAACTGGCTTCACAGGCCTGCAACCTAGGCAGTCTCATTGGGCTCTGCCCTGAGAAGGGCCCTGGAGCTTGGTCCAATGCTCTGCCATGGCTGTCTTGAAATTTTTTTTTTTTGAGACAGAGTCTCACTCTGTTGCCCAGGCTAGAGTGCCGTGGCATCATCATATGTAGCTCACTGCAACCTCAAACTCCTGGGCTCAAGCGATCCTCCTGCCTCAGCCTCCCAAGTAGCTGGGACTACAGGCATGTGCCATCATGCCTGGCTAATTTTTTAAAATATATTTTTAGTTGTCCAGCTAATTTCTTTCTATTTTTTTTAGTAAAGACAGGGTCTTGCTCTTGCTCAGGCTGGTCTCAAACTCCTGAGCTCACGTGATCCTCCCACCTCGGCCTCCCAGAGTGCTAGCATTAAAGGCGCGAGCCACCGCACTCAGCCAGCAATGTTTTTGCTGTAAAGGGTTTTGGTGTCTGGAATACAGAAATGTTGAATGATTTCTTCATTTCCAGGGCCTGCGCAAGGGGAGGATGAGCCAATTAAGGAATCACTTGGTGAGAGTTAAATTTTCCCAGGGGACTGGTAAGTTCCACATCCACAGCAGTTACCATCCCTGGAGTCAGGTGTAGCCAAGGCTCTGGGGGTTTTACCAGCTATCTTCCGCAGTGGCAGACTGCTGCTGTCATCTAGTATCTATTTTCTCCTTCTTCTGTAGTGTTAGAATTATTAGCTGGACATGGCCATGGCCTGGGGTACAAAAACTACTTTTCCCAGATTCCCTTGCAGCTAGAAGTGTCCATGTGAGTTAAGTGCTGGCCAATGGGATGCACATGGAAGCGTCTGCCACCATTCAGGAACCTTAAGAAACAGCTAGTGTGTCCCCTTTCTTCTGAGTTGCATTTCTGATTTATAACATAGCAGGAAAGCTTTAAAACCCTTAGACTAGAGGAGTCAGAAATATATGTGCTGTTTAGTGTATCATTTCACAGTAGAAATTTAGGTAAGAGTGAACTGGCATGAAGTTGTCCTCTGACGTTCATTTCTTCAAACAGGAAGGTGAGACTAGTGCTCCGTCTCTAAAAGGGGGTATCAGTGGCGGGGGGGAGCAGATTCTCAGTAAAACCTCAGGAATATGCAATGAAGAAAAGCTGAGCAGGGTGATGGTGACGGTGAGTGACGGGGGGGTGCAATTTTAGGGTGGCAAGAAAGGGCATGGAGAGGCAGTGCCTGCGCAGGGATGGGAATGAAAGGAGCTATCACAGACAGCTGAGAGAAGAGCATTCCAAGCGGGGATCGGTTCCAGCTGTTCTGCCAAAAGTAGGGATCTCCCCTCCTTAAGGTTCAGACTCATATTTCCAACTATCTGTTGTTATCTCCACGTGGCTGTTCCAACAGCAGCTCATATGCAATGTGTTTAAAATTTTTCTTCTGCTCCAAACCAGCTCCTCTTCTTCATTGCTCTATTAATACTGTTATTGGTGCCACTTTCTTCCCGATTACCCGCACTGAAATCTTGGAGTTGTGTGCACTAAGTCCCCAAGTGGGGACCATTTTTCTTCTACAGATGCTCTCCAGTCTTTTCTGCCACCTCTGGAGTCCAGACCCTGGATTACTGCAGGGGCCTCCTCACGGCCTCCCTGCCTTCAGCGGCTCCCGCTTCTGTCCATCCTCTGACTGCGGTCAGAGTTATCTTCCTTCAGCGCTGCTCAGATTTAAGTTAATGCTCCGCTCACAAAGCTTCAGAGTCACTCTAAATAAAGTCTGAAATCCTGAAATTCACGACCCACCCTTCCTTCCAGTCCTATCTGCTCTTGCTCCTCCAAACCCAGCTGCTTGGATGCTTTACCTTTCCAAAGACCTCTCCTGTCCTTGTGTCTTGATTCCTGCTGCTTCCTCCTCCTACTGAAATCCAGATGCCTCCTCTCTTACGCAGTCTCTCCACCAGCTGCCCACTCAGCTGCACTCTCTCCCTTTGTCCTATACAATTTTATTTGCACCACTTTTTTCCCTTGTACCTTTTCAATTGTAAAAGCAATATAACATTGGAAAGTACTTCAAAAAAACGAAAATGGGAAAACAATCACCCATATTCCCACTTCAACAAGTGAGTTCACATTTGGACATTCTCTTCTAGTCCTTGGCAATATGCATGCATATTTTTACATAATTGTATTCACAGTAGACGTACTATTTTGATTTGTTTTCACTTCTATCCAGCGTTTCCCCCATCTTTCTACATAGTCTTTTCAAAGTTGTAGGCGTTTTAAAAAGAGGTCAGAATAAAAAGTCTTTTAAATGATTGTAGCATCTCAAGGTTGTATCTCACAGTTTACTGCAATTTATTAAACCACTTTATCACTAGACATTTGGATGGGTTTTGTTTTTAGCTGTTATGGAAGTTATTTGAGGGAAAGAAGGATGTATCTTGTCTTCTTTGTATTCCTGTATCTAGAAAAATACTTCAATCAATATTTATTGGATGGATTGATGAATGAATAAGTGCACACAATGAACACCTTTAGGCATAATTTTTTCTTTCTGTTGAGCATTTTCCTAAAATACATTTTTCTGGGATCAGTGAGTCAAAGAGCATTAATAGTTTTTCGGCATTGCACATTGTAGATTTGGCAGATTGTATTTTCCCAAAATGGTCACATCAATATATGTCCCATCCTACATGCTATGATGTGGGACATTCCTCCATTGAGTGGTGCGGTCTGTGTTCCCTCCCTTTGAAATTGGCTAATTCTTTGTAGCTGCCTTGATTGACAGAACTCAGTGGAAGAAACGTGCAACTTCCATAGCTAGGTTATAGATAAAAGGCAATAGACTTCTGCCTCTCTCTCTGGTTCTCAGCCACCATATTACGAGGAAGCCCAGGCCACATGTGGAGGCCAAGTATGGGCATTCCGCTTGTATCCCCAGGTAGGCCCCTAGTCAATACCTAGCATCAACTGCCAGACATGTGAATGCACATGCCTTGGGATGATTCAGTCTTCTGGATCCAGACATTGTGGAACAGAGAGCAGCCATCGCCATTGTGCCCTGTCTGAATTCCTGTCCCATGGAGAGAGATACTAAATGGTTATTGTTATTTTTGGGCAATTTGTTATGTTGCTGGAATGACTGGAACACACGTGTAGTTCCATGGCGCATTCCCAAAGGGCTGTACCAGTGTGCAGTGCCACTGGCAGTAAAGGGGTGTGGCAGATGCACCACAACCTCATGAGCGCTCTTTGACTCATGAGTCTCTTTGGGGGCACTTATCTCTCCAAATCTCATCTCCACTTCTAAACTGTCAGCTCCTCAAGGGGTATACATCACTGCATTCCCACTCACAGTTCTCAGCATAGTGCCTTGTTCATAGCAGGCTCTTGGGAGTAAATGCCTCTCTATTTGCTAAAAGTATAGATAACTAGGGTATGCATTCGTCTGATCATCCTGACCAGGAGACACAGCCTATGACTGTGGATTAGACTGCGGCTATCTTGGCTTCCCCATCAGAGGAAACAGATTCCAGAAACACATCCTTCTAGTTCAATCAGACACATACTTGGAGAAAACACTTCAGTGTCCCAGGGAACAGGATCACAGTATGCTGTGACCGGGTCAGAGTCTTCCCAGCCCTCATATCTTGCATCCACCCCAACACAGCTCTAACAGGGAGGGATTGTAAATTACCATCAATTTTGCATCCTACTGGGAAACTGGCAGATAATGTACCTAGATGGCTCCCCTCCACGAGCTGTTTACACACCCTTTAGCTAGTGAAAAAAATTACATATAGCCTAACAAAGAGGAGTGCATGGAAACGTCAAGTGGGCCCTTAGCCTTCCCTTCTATGAGTTTAGATTCAGCCACCTAATTGCCAGCTCCTTGCTTCTTTTCTTCTCTGCCAAACTTCTACCCACCAGCCAAAGAGCCCTCCATGGTCTTCAGCATGGAAGGCACACTCTCCAAAAATTCCAGTGCAAAGAAAGAAAAGGGTTTCAAGTGAATTCTACTTAACCCAATAAATAATTCAACAAATATTCACTGAGCAGCTAACACACCC
This sequence comes from Lepilemur ruficaudatus, assembly GCA_963574885.1. Lineage (NCBI taxonomy): Eukaryota > Metazoa > Chordata > Mammalia > Primates > Lepilemuridae > Lepilemur > Lepilemur ruficaudatus. The sequence continues at coordinate 30,470 of CAUYRT010052297.1, read as the reverse complement.
TTGCACTCAAAGACCTCAAGAAAGCAGATCTGATAGAAGAACCACTGTTCACATGAGCTCCCCCTATCGGAGAGGCCTTCAGCATTGCCTCACCATTGCACCCCCCAGGATGTGCAAGGCAGCGACACTGGGCAGATCCTGCACCAACACAAAATAGAGATGTGAAGTGGGAAGAAGTAGCAATTTTTTCTTTTCTTTTTTTAATTAGAGACAAAGTCTTGCTGTCACTCAGGTTGGAGTGCCGGGGCACAATCATAGTTCACTGCAGCCTTGAACTCCTGGGCAATCCTCCTGTCCTCAGCCTCCAGAGTAACTTGGCTTATAGGCGTGCACCACCACATCTGGCTAATTTTTCTATTGTTTTGAGACAGGGTCTTGCTATGTTGCTCAGGCTGGTCTCGAACTGGCCTCAAGCGATCCTCCCGCCTTGGCTCCGAAAGTGCTAGGATTATAGGCATAAGCCACTGTGCCTCGCAAAAAGTAACAACTTATTCAGAGAGACACAGTAAGCAGTTTAAAGATAACTTCCCTGGCTTACACAGAAAATATCTAGTGTCTAGTGCCTTATTTGAGAGAGATGCTATATTCTAGGATATGGATTTGCCTCCAAGTTTGATCTAAGGCAGAGGTTCCCAACCTTTTTGGCACCGGGGGCCAGTTTCGTGGAAGACAATTTTTCCACGGATGGGGCGGTGGGGGAGATAGTTTCAGGATGATTCAAGCATATTACATTTATTGTGCACTTTATGTCTATTATTATTACATTGTAATATATAATGAAATAATTACACAACTTACCATAACACAGAATCTAATGCCACCGCTGATTTGACAGGAGGCGGAGCTCAGGCAGTGATGCAAGTGACGGGGAGTGGCCCTAAATATAGATGAAGCTAAACACACCAGCCTCCCCCACCCACCCCACTCCGCTGTGTGGCTGGATTTCTAACAGGCCAGTCCATGGCCCGGGGATTGGGGACCGCCAATCTAAGGCACTTGGCTTAAGTGGAGTCTAACCACTACTTTAAGGTAGTTAACTCCAGGAATTTTCAAGATGGCATAAAAAAAGTTTAAAGAGCTCATGCAGAACATTCAATTGGAAGCAGAGCATTGTATTGAGTTTATTTTTGAGATAGAAGCCATATAACACCTTCTCAAACCACTAGGTTTCGGGGCTGCTGGCTTTAGTTCAGACTCCCTCTGCCAAGTCTCTCTTTCATGAGTTAGCTGGGCTCCTCAGGCTGCCCAGTGGGTGATACTCCTCCCCACTAGGAACACAACGGGCCTTTCTTTGGAGTCGGAGCTCAGTAAGCTGGTGCCTGTATTCTGGGCCAAAACCATCACAGAGCTGCCTGAGTCCAGTCTACACGCCATGTGTTTGAGGAAGAATCATGCCTGGCTGCGGCTCCTGAAAAAACAAGGTTTGCCCCCTACAGAGCAGATCACCACCTTCTGACTTTCCTCCTATGGGATGCAGTTCATGAAAGCAGAGTCTCATTCAGGGTTGTTATTTTTTCCTTCTAGTTTAGAAATGGGAAAGGAAGGAGACAGTGTTTTCTTGGTATACCAGAAAGCACAGCCTTCAGGATACAAGGGTGGTACTGTCTATGACTGAGGAATGGCCAGGTCTGGGGGGGAGGGAAGGACAGAGGGTCAGAGGGAGCAGGAGACAGATACAGCTGGGCTTAGCATGGTTGCAAGAGAGACAGAGAGAGAGAGAGAGAGAGAGAGAGAGAGAGAGTGTGTGTCAAGGCCACGAGAATCTGTAGCTCAGCATGACTCAAGGATGAGACAGCTGCTTTAGAGTGGCAATGGGGCCATTTCCTGGTTTTATACTACTTTGTTCTTTTGGAGCTTTTTTTTTTTTTTGAGACAGAGTCTCACTCTGTTGCCCAGCTAGAGTGCCGTGGCGTCAGCCGAGCTCACAGCAACCTCAAACTCCTGGGCTCAAGCGATCCTCCTGCCTCAGCCTCCCGAGTAGCTGGGACTACAGGCACGAGCCACCATGCCCAGCTAATTTTTTCTATATATTTTTAGTTGGCCAAGTAATTTCTTTCTATTTTTAGTAGAGATGGGGTCTTGTTCTTGCTCAGGCTGGTTTCAAACTCCTGACCTTGAGCGATCCTCCCGCCTCAGCCTCCCAGAGTGCTAGGATTACAGGCATGAGCCACCGCGCCCGGCCTCTTTTGGAGCTTTTTAAAGTCATTTTTTCTTCACCTAAAAACCCTGTCGTTCATTATTTTCACTTTTAGCTTCTCAGTTACCTCTGGGGTATGAAGAGTATCTTTATCTTATAATCAGAAATCACAGAATGAAAGATTAACTGCCCTGCCCTAAGTAGTGACAGAGCTTCATCCTCCCATGTCTCAGCCCAATCGGACCAGCGGCTCTTCTAGCCAGACTGACTTTGGAACATTCACTTTGGTCTGGGGGCAGGAAAAGATTTCCTTCTGTCTTTAAATTTCATCACCAGTAGTGACTGAGACTGTTTGCATCTTCAGGGTCACTGCTGTCCTCTGTGGCACACCAGGGCTGTGGTGCTGTTTCCTCTGTATCTACCCTGCTGTGCTGGACTCTTCTTTCTAACCCCAAGGTGTCACCCTCTGCAGAATCCATAACCTGTCCCATCCCAGGTCAGCGCAGTTCATTCAGTGTAAAAATGGATTTCTTGACGACTATCCAGGGATCAAATTAGAGACGTGGCTCAGAGTCTGACAATCCTGCAGATCCAGCAGAAAGACACTGGTGTGCCCAGTGAGATGCAGGATGTAACTGGGGCCCACAAAATGCAGGTGCTGATAGCGCACACCCTTCTCATCCTAGGTGGGCGGACAAGGCCCGGCACAGATCCTTCCCAGAAGAGCCCAGCCCTCTGCTGCTTAACCTTGAAGACTTTTGCTCCAACCCACAGTCCAGGGGCAGCTATGACTGAAGCCACCCAGGGGAACGGGTAGGCCAGCCAGCCTCTCCTGAGTCCTCAGTGATCCCTGTAGCATCTGGGACAATGTGCTATGCTCACAGGTGAAGAGGCCTCACCCCCAGGTCACTAAGGAAGACCCCAATGAGTACATGGAATCAGTTGCATCATTTTCCTAACACCTTTACTTTTTACAGTTCCTGCTGCAGCTGTCCAGGCCTGGGAATGCTTCCCCTTCCTCAGGCCTAGCCTGACCACAAAAGGAAAGCTAGTGTTTATGGCTGACTCAAAAAGTGTCTTTTGGAGAAGAGATGCAAGCCCTTTCTCAAAAGGTAGCTTTAGCCATTGACAATTATTCTTGAATAGCAGCATAACTCAGACTAGTAAAAAACTCAATTCTTGTGTGAGGATGAGACAAGATAAGAAGACCTACTGTTAGACTAAAAGTCACTTGTGAATCCATTCATATGGCTACTGAGTGCCAAAGGAGGGGCACAGATCTAATCACTCTAGGGGAGAAATGATGGCCATCTGGCATGGTCAGGACCAACTCCAAATAGCAGGTTTAATTAGAGTGAAGTCTCAAGGCAGGGGTAGATGGTAGAATGGGAGTGGGAGGGCATCCCTGGAGAGTGATCAGGATGAGCAGGAGGTGGCACGCAGAGAACCCAGTAAGCAGTGAGCAGCCTGCACCGGCTGGAGCCAAGGATTTAGATGCATAAGGCCAGGTTGGGGCCAGATTGTATACGGCTTTAAATGTCAGGCTAAGGAATTTATCAGGGGGATGAAATGATCAAACAGGTGTTTTAGGAAGATGAATTTGAAGAGAATGTGCAGAATGAATTGGAAAATCTGGAAGCACGGCAACAATTAGGAGGCTGTGAGATTAATTAGGCTGTTGCAGTAGTCCTGCGTGAGTTGACAAGGGTGTAAATGAGCATAGTGGTGGCAGAAATGGAAAGGGACAGCTGCAAGAGACATTGTTAAGAAAGAATGGATGAGGTTTGCTGCCTGATTGGATTGGGGACCCAGGGAGCTCCAGGAATCAAAGACGACACCAGAGTTTTGAGCGTGGGCAACTGCTAGTACAATGAACAGAAAAAGGGATGTAAGAAGAGGGAGCTGGCTTTAGCAAATGTGAATTCAGTCCCAGGCACAGAGAGTCTGCAGGCTATCCAAGTGGAAATGTCTGACAGGTACCTGGAAATGTAGCACTACAGCTCGAGAGAGACATTATGTTTGGTGATGAATTGGGGAATCAAAGGCAGAGAGGTGATAAACAAAGTTGTGGAATGAATGAGCTCTCTAAGGAAAAGCAAATACAGTGAAATAGAGGACCAAAGACTGACCTTTGAGGAATGTCCATATTTAAAGGATTTATATTGCAAAGCTAAGTCTAGAAAGCACCACTCTATGCGCTGCATGTCTTCGCTGTTAAAATTTCAGCTTAAAGTATTTATTAGTTTGAGAAAGCCAAACAACACAGCGTTTTTATGACTCAGCGGGAACTAAATTATAAACACTTAAGTATGCCTCTAAAAGGAATATGGCTTAAATAAAGGCTGATATTTACAGAGGAAGAAAAGGATAAATGAGACAGTGAATGTAATCTAGAAGACTGGTGGATCTGATCTCATAAGAAGTCAAGCAATGAAAAGAAAAACTTGTGACATATATCCTATAAATAACATTTGATTAGAGATATTTACTCATTTTAACACAAGGACCAAAAAATTTTGCCTTATTTGCAGTGCACTGTCCTCCTGAAGGATGACTTCAAACTAATTCGCCAAAGTATTTTTTAATAAAAGCTACATTTAAGTAGAAACTGGCTCAAACATTCAGGAAGAAAAGCTAATATAGGAAAGCTACCCAGAGTACAGTAATCAATACTAGACACCAGTATGCAAACAAAACATCTTTTCTTTTTTAATATGCACCCCCAGTCTTTTTACATATATATATATATATTTACTGTATATTGTATTTTTGATAGTAACCTAAAAAATGTCACAGCTTAGAATTTATGGACTAAATGCTGTCTTAAGTCCTATACAGAAAAAAAAGACTTTTTATGTATTGTTAAAATTTTTCTCCATAATGCTTTTAATAAAGTATATGCAATTGTACAGTTTAACAGTATAGCAATTATTATTCCATGACATCTTCAATAACTTTTGAAATAACAGATTTAAATTTTGACATGTTCTTATGTTTAACATGTTTGATATTTTCTTCCCAAAATATCACAGCAAATATATTTAGCACACACCAAAAGCAGTTAAAAGATAGGAAGTTCCTTTCTGTTGGACATCAACTTTTAAAAACAGAAAGAACTTTTTGAAAAGTGAGTTTATAAATCATACAAAATGGGATGCATATATAACACTGACATGCAATTTTTCAAAAGATATGGTTTTAGCTGTGTCCAGGTTTGTGCAAGGTGACAAAAGCAGTCTCGAGTACACCAATCAAGAAAACATATGCAATTGTTGGCTACTACACATATGTATAGAAAATAAAGATGGACGGACAGTCAAGCAAAACTTACAAATTTGTTAACTTCTCACTCTAAAAAATTTAAGCATAAGATATCACTATGATCTTATAGCGAACTCTAAAAATAACACAATATTATGCAATAGTGGAAACTGAGTTGCTAAAACTGAAACACTAAACTGTTCTCTTGACATCCTCAGACTCGTAACTGAAACCCAAACAGATTAATTCTCCCAGCTAAATTTAATCTAAGAGTTGACTTCTTAAATGCCAACACTGTCAAATTTCTTTTAGTAACATTTTAAAACATACATGAACTTAAAACATTACTTAGGGGTTAATAAAATTTCTTTGAGTATGGGCTTTGGGCTGACTTGCAGTACACTGGGGAAATAGATAAAAAAAACTAGTGATTTTCTTTGTTTTTAAGTACTTACACTACTGAATAACATGACTGAGAAAACATTTTTTTGTGGTGGAAGAGTCAGGTGGATGACTCTTCTTTGAGGATTACAATGAAAAAGGACTCACATTTAATTAAGGAGGAATGGCACTGATTTGGGTCAATAAAAACCTGAAGTCAACTGAAATTTCTAAAATGCGATGTAAAATTGAAGATATATCTCTTGGTGTAGAAGATACAGGACATTTTCACAAGGAAGTTTCATAACACCTAATTTTTTGTTAAATCTAAAGAGTTTGTAACATATACATATGTGTATCTTATTTCATAGAAATAAGAAGAGGCAGTGACTCAGAGATGGTTAGATTCAACAACTTCTGGTTCAGTGAAATAGAAGTCCAAATGTTTGGAATTAAATAACCCACTACTCGCCAAAAATCCACAAAATATTCACACCGGATAGACCAAGATTAACTCTCCTATAAAGAGGGGGAAAAAAAGTTTTAGTAGAATTGCTTTCCAAGCATTTTAAGTCTTTTTCCAATAACTGAAACAAGAATCTTTATAAAAGTAATACATGTTTAACTGATGACATTTAATGTGATTCTGTAATGAATTAAGTTATACACAGTTTAACAGGTCAATCTAGTAACAGTAATTACTTTCTTAACTGTGCTTAAAACCCAAATTCAGAATAAACAGATTTATGAAGTGTTGAAAATTAATTTTCCAGTAAACTTCAAAAACTGCTACACCAGGTAATAGAACTAATGAAATAATTTTAGCAAGATTCAAAGAGTCAATTAAGTTTAAAAAACGAAGGATACAGAGATGCTAGGCCTCTTAGAGAACTATACCTACTTCACTTGAATTAGGCATTTACAAATTAGGGATGCTTTAATGAGTTTGCATATATTAATACATCTTAAACTAAACCATATTGTATATAGCAACAAAAAAAGCCTACTTCTCCAGAGACTTAATATTTTGTATTCAAAATAAACTGTACTCAAAATCTAAGGGAAGGAGAAGAGGGCTATAAGAGAGAGCAATTACCCACCTAACAAAATAAGAAATTGACAATGTCCAAAACTGAAGAATCAAGGGACAGCTGAGTATCTCTATTATTTGAAGAAAAAGCTAATAAAGTTTCAAGTGGCACCTTTTGGGAAGTGTATAGGGAACTGCTCATTTCTGTCATAAACTTTTAGCTCTATATAACTTTTAAAATTATGATAATGTATTAACCTTGATAAAAAATTAAAAAGTTATATTATCAAAATACCCTTCAAAATAGGTAATTTCTATCAACTGTATTTTCCATTTCCTCACACCCTAACCAACACTGCACATGATAAATCTCAATTTGCTAGAAAAAAAATGCTGTTTTAATTTTGGATTGTTTATGAGGATAAGCATTTTTCTGTTTATTAGCTGTACACTTTTCTGTGAAAAAGTCTTTCACATCTTTACCCATTTTTCTGTATTTTTCTTTTCTAATTAATTTGAGTTCTTTGTATATGACTAATATCAGCTGGGCCTGCTATATGTTGCAGTATAATGCTTTGTCTCAGTGTATCATTTAAGTTTAAACTTTATGGTGTCTTTTGCTAAACAGAACATTTAAATCACCATGCAGCCAATTCTGTCCAGATTTTTTTTCCCTTTTGGAAGTTAAACTTTCATCTAATTCTAGTAACTACACAAATGCCTAGCAATTGATAATGTATTTGGATGAATCTGCAGCTTTACGGTCATGATTCCAAATGGACTATACCTGAGCCACTCATTTATTTCCTTAAGTTACAGGGCAGTAGTTTTTAACTATTAGATTTATTTAAAAAATTAGTCATATTAAAAAGGTTAATAATTTCTAAGTTTTTCCTCCTGGGTTTAAAAAACAACCCCAATAAAGATTACTCATTAGTTTGAGTCTAAAATGCTAATTTTTCATATATAAAGCTGCTCATTAAGAGAAGATAAGCACTTCAAAAATTATATCGATTCTTCTTGGCCTCTGAGTAAGTTACTGTCCCACTAAGCACTTTTAAAGTTTTTTCATTTTTATGCATATGACAAATTGTAAGTAACATTCAACACAAACTTCATGCTATTATAATAAATCATTTATACATCAAAATATCAATTTGGACTTATAAAGAGAAAAGATAAATTTTCAATTAAAACCAAAAATTCGTGGTTTCTTTATAAGTTGAGCATCCGTAACCCAAAATGTTCCAAAACCCAAAACATTTTGAATGCCAACATGATAATCAAAGGAAATGCTCATTAGGGCATTTCAGATTCCAGATTAGGGGTGCTCAACTAATAAGTATTACTAATTTTCCAAAATCCAAAAAAATCAGAAATCCAAAACACTTCTGGTCCCAAGCATTTCAGATAAGTGATACTCCACCTGTATTAACAATATATTTATAGCAAATTCCATATTCCATCTAATATATATGTATCAACACATTTATAACTAAATATTCCTAGAAATTTTAGGAAAAAAATCTGTATTTACTGACATGGAAAAATGTGCAAAATATACCATGAAATTAAAAATCACATCACAGAGTAGTATATTTGGGTACATTTTTAAACCAAACCAAAATCAACTTATTCCCAGCAAGCAGTCTGGAGACAAAAACCTGAAACTGTTAACACTGGGTATCCTGAAGGAGCTGGGATTGAGAGAGGCCGATCAGAGAGGAACTTTCATGTTCTAGATTATATACTGCTGTGTCACTTAAATATTTCTCTACTGAGCATGAATTATTTTCATAATTTAAAAATAAAGAGAAAAGTACATTAGTACCTCACAAAAGTGAGTTTCCTCTTTAATCTTTCTTACATTAAAAACTATATGATAAAAGAAGCCGATAAATGTTTGTGTTTGTTTACAAATTTTTGCTCATGTCTGTTTGAATCTTTGCATTTAACATATTTAAGGACAGAAGATTTGCTTTCTCTAGAGCTGTGCTGTCCAATAGAAATACAATAGAATCACAAATTCAAACCACACACATAATTTAAATTTTCTATTAGACACCTAAAAAAGCAAAAAGAAACAGGTGAAATTAATTTTAAGAATATATTTCATTTAACCCAAAAGATCCAAAATAGTATTTTGGTATGTAATCAATATGCAAAATTATTAAGGAGATATTTTACATTTTTTATGTGACATCTTTGAAATCTGGTAGATATTTTACTCTTTAGTCCATCTCAATTTGGACTAGTCATGTTTAATATGCTCAACGCCACATGTGGCTGGTGGCTACTGTGCTGGACAGCACAACTATAGAACACGTATAACTTCTAAATTACACAGAAGACACCTAAACAAACCTTGAAAGAGGTGTGCATATCAGAAGAGGAAGTGACCACAGGTCCCTTCTGCTCCAAGCCCTTCCCTCTACATTTTGTTAGGCTTAGGTTACTTAGTATGGCAGAGCTGAACCCACAGCCTAGGTCTTCAGACTCCTAGACCCGGCATCACCAGATTTCCCTAGCTTTAGCTGGAGCCTACTTACTTCAAATGTTATTTGATACACTAAAATTTCATCAAAATGTCTACACCCAATTTTGAATTTGTTGGAATATGTGAGCTTCATTACTAAGTATGTAAACCATTTCAACTGATTATTTTTCCATCCTAGTTAACAACATCATGGAATGGGTACTGACTCTGTCTCTCTCAAGTATAAACATTTTGCAGAATGCTTTGTGTCTGAAATGGAATGGCTTGAAAAAAGCCAATAATGTGGTCTATTTGTCTTTTACCAATAGGGAAATGGAGGTTCTGAGAAGTTGCTGGACTTGCTCAAGACAGCCGAGCTAGTTAGCAACAGAGCCAAGCTATTTCACTACTAGAAGCCATATCTATTGTTGTTCAGTCCATAAATCTTTTCAGTTATATGCTGCTGCCTTCTGCAGAATCTTAACATAATATCAGTTAATAAATTAAGTACTTTGTTTTTAAAGCATAAATACCTACCCAAGCATTCCTGACTCTTTGGTCTTTATGATGTAGAGAAACATTAACAATGTATGAAACATATTATTTCTGCCCTAGAACAAAGACAAAAAAGATAAGATTTAAACCAAACCAAAAAGATTCAATCTAGTAGGTATAATAAATGCAGATCCCATTAAATAACATCCTACTAAATCATAATTCCATGTACTTCTTTCAGTCATTCATTCACTCGGCAAGTGTCTACTGCCTACACTTTGTGCTGGGAAGTGGGAATGCTACGGTGAATAAAACAGAAAAGATACATGTAATCAAGGAGCTTAATGGCTAGTAACAAAGGCAGACAGTAAACTAAGAATTACGATAAAGTACGAAGAATGCTGTGAGAGGAGGAGTGGGGCCACTGGAACATATGAAGACACAGCATCTAAGCTAGACTGGTGAGGCAGGGAACATCTCCCTGGGGGAACGATTTTTAAGTTGAGACCTGAAAGATTAGTCTGGAAGAGAGCTATTCTGAGGTTGGTACCCTGTACACTACACATAAAAAATGCTCTATCCCCAACACTGAAAGCATAAATAAGAGTGTTGGGATTAAAAAAGCTTTTAGCCATGCTTCAAAATAACATTACAGTATACCTTATAAGTAACATGTTAACTATAAATTTATTTTATCTATAAGGGACTACTTGGCAGTGTTGTGCTAGCTCTAAAATCAAACTAATATATAATTGTTGGTCTGTAAAAACAGCTCCTAGCTTGTATTTTCAATTTACTGATTAACTTTTAACTGTTTACTCTGACTTAATGTGTTTTCATTCAAGAATTTGAGAATAAATGCAAAAAACTAGCTAGGTGTAGAGGCACGTGCCTGTAGTCCCAGCTACTTAGGAGGCTGAGGCAGAGGATTGCTTGAGCCCGGGAGTTTGAGGTTGCAGTGAAGTGAGCTATGATGACACCAAGGCACTCTAGCCTGGGCAACAGAGTGAGACCCTGTCTCTAAAAACAAACAAACAAAATCTGAAAATATATTTTTAAAAGTGTTTCTTAAAAAAAAAAAAAAGGACTGGCATGAATACTAATAGAACTTAAATAGCCAAAAATATTTACATACTTAAGGCTGGGTGCAGTGGCTCACGCCTGTAATCCTAGCACTCTGGGAGGCCCAGGTGGGCGGATCACTCAAGGTCAGGAGTTCGAAACCAGCCTGAGTAAAAGTGAGACCCCGTCTCTACTAAAAATAGAAAGAAATTAATTGGCCAATTAAAATATATAGAAAAAATTAGCCGGGCATGGTGGTGCGTGCCTCTAGTTCCAGCTACTCGGGAGGCTGAGGCAGGAGGATCGCTTGAGCCCAGGAGTTTGAGGTTGCTGTGAGTTAGGTTGATGCCACGGTACTCTAGCCCGGACAAAGTGAGACTCCGTCTCAAAAAAAAAAAAAAAAAAATTATATACTTAAAAAGATAAATATTAAATTTGAAAGAAATTAAATTAATATCTCCTCACAAAAATTTGATTGAGAACACAATTATAATTATAGCCAATGTAAAATTTCTCAGTAACAATACTAGTAACAGAAATAACTGCAAAGGTCATTCACAGAACTGATGTTTGTAATCAAGAGTAAATTACCTGGATGGAAGTGTAAACTTGTATAATAACCTTTTTAATAAAGTAATTGCTATTACATATTTTTAAAAGCCTTAAAAATATTCTGTGACTTAGAATTCTACTTTTGGTGAACTCGGGACTAAAGAAATGATCCAAAATGCAGATAGCTATATGCATGAATATCCAAAACGTCCAATACTAGGGGAAGAGTTGAATAAATTATGTTATAATCACTCTTTTTTTTTTTGGAGACGGAGTCTCACTCTGTTGCCTGGGCTAGAGTGCTGTGGCATCAGCCGAGCTCACAGCAACCTCAAACTCCTGGGATCAACCAATCCTTCTGCCTCAGCCTTCCGAGTAGCTGGGACTATAGGCATGCACCACCATGCCTGGCTAATTTTTTCTATATATTTTTAGTTGGCCAATTAATTTCTTTCTATTTTTTTTATTTTTTTATTTTTAGTAGAGACAGGGTCTCACTCTTGCTCAGGTTGGTTTCAAACTCCTGATCTTGAGTGATCCTCCCGCCTCGACCTCTCAGAGTGCTAGGATTACAGGCGTGAGCCACCTCGCCTGGCCTAATCACTCCCTTTTTAAGAGATGGAGTCTCACTCTGTTGTCCAGGCTGGGATGCAGTGGTGTGATCACGGCACACTGCAGCCTTGAACCCCTGGGCTCAAGTGATCCTCCTGCCTCAGCCTTTCGAGTAACTGGAATTATAGGTGCCCACCACTATGCCCAGCTATGCTATAATCTTATAAGGGAGTTTTTTATAGCCACTAAAAAATATTTTTATGAAGATTATTAATAGTATGGAAAATTACGTATAAAGTTAATTTTTAAATGCAAGACATAAAACTACATAAATAATACAATTTTAACTCATAAAAAATACAGAGAAAGACCAAAATGAAATTTACCAAAAGGCAATATGCCAAAATGTTAACAATGGCTGCCTTGGAGTAACAAAATGAGTGATTTTTTCCTTATACTTTCCCAAATTAAGTACATATTACTTTTATAGTAAAAAAATGGGCCTGGTGCGGTGGCTCATGCCTGTAATCCTAGCACTCTGGGAGGCCGAGGCAGGCGGATGGCTCAAGGTCAGGAGTTCGAAATCAGCCTCAGCAAGAGCAAGATCCCGTCTCTACTACAAATAGAAATTAATTGGCCAACTAAAAAAAAAAAAAAAAAAAAATATATATATATAAAAAAATTAGCCAGGCATGGTGGCGCATGCCTGTAGTCTCAGCTACTTGGGAGGCTGAGGCAGAAGGATTGCTTGAGCCCAGGAGTTTGAGGTTGCTGTGAGCTAGGCTGATGTAACGGCACTCTAGCCTAGGCAACACAGTGAGACTCTGTTTCAAAAAAAAAAAAAAAAAAATACGAAACACACTTCCCCTAACTTAGAAAGTTTCCTACCTATTCCATAAATAGGAGATTCTAATTTTAAAAACATTATCTAAGCAAGTCATCTATGACATTCTCTAACTTCTATATATAAAAATACCTTTGGAAGATTGTAGACATGACGCTGGTATATCAGCTCATAATGGGGAGGGTTGATAGCACTCTGATAAATGCAAAAAACATTCTCATTCGTAACATCTGTAAAGGAAATGTGTTACATTAAAAAACCAAACCACCAGAGATATTTCATGTGAAAATCTTAACACATTCTTTTAGGAGAGATTTATACCTGGTTTATTTGGTGTCTGAACAAAGTGCTGAGAAGTAAATGTTTTTCCATCGGGGTACTTAGGATGTGGAGGTAATCTGGAATCAAGGTAGGTGCAAAATACATGCATGATGATCTAAAGATGAGGAAATAATTTTTCAGAGTCAGCATGAAAATCTAGCATGGATACAGACCTTTAAAAACATTTGTTTTTATTTTTACTTTTATTTTTTTGAGACAGAGTCTCACTGTGTTGCCCGGGCTAGAGTGCCGTGGTGTCAGCCTAGCTCACAGCAACCTCAAACTCCTGGGCTCAAGCAATCCTACTGCCTCAGCCTCCCGAGTAGCTGGGACTACAGGTACGCACCACCATGCGCGGCTGATTTTTTCTATATAATTTTAGTTGGCCAATTAATTTTTTTCTATTTTTAGTAGAGACGGGGTCTCACTCTTGCTCAGGCTGTTCTTGAACTCCTGACCTTGAGCCATTCTCCTGCCTGGGCCTCCCAGAGTGCTAGGATTACAGGTGTGAGCCACTGCGCCCGCCTAAAACATTTGTTTTTATAATTATCCCACTTTAAAAATTTTTCCCTAAATAAAGAATTAGCAAAAATGCTTTCAAGTGGTTCTAAGATAAAATCTATAGAATGAAAAGATAAAAACACATAATTCAGGTAACATGCCTATTCTTTTAATCCAAAGACTCTTCCCTACAAAGATAAGGAATTCACCAATAGGATCTTTTCTTCTCTTAAATCATAAATGAATTCAGAGTGTTTAAGACATGAGTCTAGGCTTTATTCAAATAATCCACTCAAAATTTAAAACATAAAAATATATTTGCCATCAAATCAGTTTATATTTTGATGGGAAGATTTTCTTTGCAAACTGAAAAAGAAAAAATTTAAATACTGCAGCCTACAAAGTTACCATTATCTGTGTGTGTGTGTGAGGGTTAAACGTTAGACTACTATTCCCAAAACATCTGATCTTCATTTCTAGATTTTCATAACAATACTAAAAAGAGGACATTCCTAGCTTTATGTTAAGTGGATCATTGACATCCATACAATTAATTAACAGCAAAACCAAGATAAAACATCAATTCTCAGCTTGAATATCAACATTTAAAACTTAATCTCCCATAACAGTCACTATAAAAAGAAAACAAAGAACACGATTTTGAAAGACTCTTAAGCATGAAAAAACCTTTAAACTCTTTGATCTCATAAATCGAATTCTAGGAATCTTTCTTAAAGTGATAATTCCAAATAAGAAAGCAATGTGCATCATGACCTTGCTTGCCACATCATTTAAGATGGAAAAACAAATAAAAATCCCTTCCCTGTCACAAGTTTCTCCAACTTTTAGGTCCAATATAGGAGAATAGTTCAATGACAGTGTATAATAATGAAAAAATACTTAAACATTACAAAAGTGAAAAAAAAAAGCAGAATATATAATTTTACATACAGAATAATTACAATATGATAAAAACATTGAAAAATAGCACCACCTAAGGAAAAAAATACACAAACATGTTAACAGTGATTGGGTTAAAATGCTGTTACTATTACAATTTATTATTTATACCTTATTTTCTAATTTTTTTTAATACTTTTTTTTTTGAGACAGAATCTTTCTCTGTCACCCCAAGTAGAGTGCAGTGGCATCATCACAGCTCATTGTAACCTTAAACTCCTGGCCTTAAGTGATCCTCCTGCCTCAGCCTCCTGAGTAGCTGGGATTACAGGCGCACACCACCATGCCTAGCTAATTTTTTCTATTTTTGGTGGAGATGGGGTCTCGCTCTTGCTCAGACTGGTCTCGACCCCCTAATCTCAAGCAATCCTACCATCTCAACCTCCCAGAGTGCTAGGATTATAGGCGTGAGCCACCAGGCCACCCTGCAGTGCCTGGCCTTAATATTCATTTTCATAATGAATAAACAAAAACATTAAACTAAAAAAAAAAAAATAAATCTAGGCACTTACAGCAGAATCAGTGGGCAGGTCTGTGTCCCACTTACGTCCTTTGAAGTCTCCACCTCTGTTCCATCGAAATGAGCTCATACAACCTCCCTGAGAAAGTTCTGTGGCAATAAAGGTGAAATTTTAAAAAGCTAAGAATATGCAAAAAAGAAAAAAAGGCTATGTGATTACAGTAAGGGAAGCACATCTTAAAAACCTGATCAAAACACCTAAACCTAAAGAAATACAAGATATAAAACTTCAAGTTAAACAGCAACAAGAAAAATGAGATAAACCCAAAATGTGGGATAAGACTACTATTCTGGGTTCTTAAAAACAGTCACTGGACAATTAAGAAATTTGAATATGAACAGTGTATTCGATGGTATTATAGAATTATTATTAACATTTAAGGTGTGATAATTGCATTGTGGTTATGTAGAAGAATGTTCTTATTTTTAGGAAAACGCATGCTGAAAGTGATGATGTCTGCAACGTAGTAATACCTTCAAATAGTACAGAAAAAAAGTGTGTGTGTATATGCAGAGAGAGAGAATCAAACATGGCAAAATGTTGCTATTCAATCTAGAACACAATACAGTGTCCACTGTATTCTTTTAAACTTTTTTGTATATTTGATATACTACTTCATATATTCTTTGTGTATATGTGTACAGAGAGAGAGAGAGAGAGACAGACAGACAGACATAATTTTTAAATGTACAGATACCCTGTTATTTATGGGGCACCTTGACAAAAAACTCAAACCTGAATTTACAGAAAACAGAGGTCAAGTAAAACTATACCATGTACATGGTTTCA
Source organism: Lepilemur ruficaudatus (assembly GCA_963574885.1). Taxonomy (NCBI): domain Eukaryota; kingdom Metazoa; phylum Chordata; class Mammalia; order Primates; family Lepilemuridae; genus Lepilemur; species Lepilemur ruficaudatus. The sequence goes on along the minus strand of CAUYRT010052297.1, from coordinate 14,588 downwards.
CCAAAACCCACACCACATAAAATTCCATAGACAAACAATCCAATTCTTACAACAAATAAGTGGCAAAGGAAAAAAACAGGATGGACGGGAAGCCTATAGTTTAAAGGAAACTTAACCAATTGCAATGTGTGAGAATAGCTGAATTTTGATTCAAACAAATACTAAAAAAACTAATTACATATTTTATGAAATAGCTGGTAATTTGAACATAGGCTGGATAATTCATAATATAAAGAATATTAGGTATAATTATATTGTGGTTATATATGATTGTATTAGAGTTTTTTAAAAGTTCTTATCTTTTAGAGATACACAAGGAAATATTTATAGACGAACTGCTAATGATGTATAGGATTTGCTTCAAATAATACAGGAAGGAAGTAGATAGGGTATGGACAGGGCAGGCGTTGTCTAGGGACTAATGGGTGCTGGAGCTGGGCGATGTGTATAAGAAGGTTGGGTATATAGTGTTTTGTCTAGTTTTGTATGTTTGAAATTCTCCTTATATAAGAAGTCTTTTAAAAGTCACAGAAAATGCTTATTCCTGACTCCGAACCCAAACTGAGGGAAAAGGGGGAGCACCATACATTTTCAAATAAAGATTTATAATAAATTTGAATACTATATCTAAAACTTGTTTTAGTGATGAGAACATTTTACAAAACTTAGCCAAATTTTAAAAAATTCTAACTTCATGAATTGCTCCCCAAGTAAGGTGGCAGGAAGAGAGTGTGTAGGAACGTCAGGAAGGATAACTCTCCTGATTCTCAAGCCAGCCTCCTTATCTCCCTCCAAATAAGAATATATAACAAATATAAGGAAGCAACATATTAAATACGAATTATAAAAATTAAGAGAAACAAGGATCAGCACACTGAAATTATAAAGACCGTCACAGAGGCATCCATTCTTGGCACTTTAAGAGTAGAAAATGAGTGAAATATTCACTTGAGCCCGTTTGGCTCATATTTAAGCTCCCTATACAAAATTAAATTAATTAACATAGTAATTTAACATATTCTTGGCTAATGTTACTTGATAATTCTTAGCATATAAAATATAACACCCAAAAGCTGTTCAAGTATAAGACTTAATTGATAATTAGATATATGTTTATAAAATATAAGGTCATAGTTATGATTTTAATTGAAAAATTTTTTTTCTTAACCTTTAATTATAAAATCCCAAGGAAATGAAAAAGCTCTTGTTTTTTTCTCTTCCAACCAATAGTTACCTTTGATCCTTTCAAATAAGTATTCCTGATTTGGTGTAAGGTCTAGATACTGCACGATTGTATTCAGAGTCGGAATGAGAGGGGCTTTGACCAGGGCAGCTTGTTTCAAGCTAGTAATACTAGCTTCTGTTAAAAATAAAACACAGGGAACACAGATTATCCTTCATGTGGGTCTCCAAAAGAATGCAAAATGCTCTTCCTCTTGCGTTCATATAGCTGGCTCCTCATGGCATTTACATGTTAGTGATGTCTTCCCTGACTACCCTGTATCAAAGTCCCTGAACATTAATAACAACACTTTCCTGTGATTTTTTTTTTTCTCCTTAGCACAAATCCCTATCCAATGTACTTCCTTTATCTTGTTTATTGTCTGTCTCATCCACTAGAAGGAAAGCTTAACAAGGGCAAGGATTTTGGTCATTTTGCTCACTGCTGTATCCCTAACACCTACAATAGTACCTAGCACAGAGTAGACACTCAAAAGATGTTGAAGGAATAAATGAAAGCAACAACAGTTTATCTTAATTTGCATTATCTGCTTTACCTAACATTTCATCCTTTCAGGCAAGGTAGTAAGATTTACACCCTTCTTCCTCACATACCCCTAAAAAGGAGCCAAATTCATTTTGGCAAATCTATAAACAACTAATGTATAGAAATTTTTTATAGGATATATATATAAAAAGATACATGACAGCTTTCAAAAACAGGGTGAATTAGAAGTTGCACATTATGCCAGGACAAGCAGAAACTTTTTATGACAATGATTTCTCTTATCATATCATGAAAGTTAACCATACAAAGAAATTTTTTAAAAATTTCAAAATGTGTAACCTTACCAGTAACATCCAATGTTAGGAAAAGGCATTCTAACGTGTGACAGGGTTGCTAGAGTATAACCTGGTATGAACTTTTTGAAGGGAATATGCATGCAAAGCCTTAAAGATATTCACACCTATTGAACTAAAAACTCTACTTCTAAGAAATTACCCTAATGAAATAATTGTAAATACACACAAAAATTTGGATACAAGGATATTAACTGTAACATTAGTAACAGTAAAAAAAACCCACCTAAATTCTAGATAGTAAAGATTGGTTACATACAATATATCACACATACATATATAAAAGAAATATAATCTAGCCATAAAAATAATACTAGAGAATATTTAACAAAATGGAAAAGGTGAGGGAAGGGAAGCAGGCAACAAAATAATGTGATCTCCATTTAATTAAAAGTATACACATATATGCCCATATTTCCTCAATTCCTAAATATACACTTTTCACATTTCTTAAGTTACAGTATAACTTATAATTGATACACAGTAACGCATCACTTAACAATAGGGATATGTTCTAAGAAATGTGTGGTTAGGCGATTTTGTCATTGTGTGAACTTCATAGAGTATACTTACATAAACCTAGATAGTATAGCCTGCTGCACACCTAGCTATATATGGTATATAGCCTATTGCTCCTAGGCTACAAACCTGTATAGCAGGTTACTGTACTGAATACTGTAGGCAATTGTAACACAAAGGTAAATATTTGTGTACCTAAACATATCTAAATATGGGAAAGGTACTGTAGAAGTTATGACACGAAAGATAAAAAATGGTACAGCTTATATAGGGCACTTACCAGGAATGGAGCTTGTTGGACTGGAATTTGCTCTATGTGAGTCAGCAAGTGAGTGGTCAGTGAATGTGAAGGCCTACAGGACTTTATAACATCTCCATTGTTGTACACTAATGTAGACTTTATCAACACTGTACACTTAGGCTACATTAAATTTATTTAAAATATTTTTCTTTCTTTAATAATAAATTAACCTTAGTTTACTGTAACACATCTTTTGCTTTATAAACTTTTTAATTTTTTTTAACTTTTTGACTCTTGTAATAACACTCAGCTTAAAAGACACTGTACAGCTGTACAAAAATATTTTCTTTCTTTACATTCTCATTCTATTTTTCTATTTTAAACATTTTTTATTAAATTTTTTTTTTTTTGCGGAGACAGAGTCTCACTCTGTTGCCCGGGCTAAAGTGCCCTGGAGTCAGTCTAGCTCACAGCAACCTCAAACTCCTGGGCTCAAGCAATCCTTCTGCCTTAGCCTCCCGAGTAGCTGGGACTACAGGCATGCACCACCATGCCCAGCTAATGTTTTCTATATATTTTTAGTTGGCCAATTAATTTCTTTCTATTTTTAGTAGAGATGGGGTCTCACTCTTGCTCAGGCTGGTTTAGAACTCCTGACTTTGAGCGATCCTCCTGCCTTGGCCTCCCAGAATGCTAGGATTAAATGTGTGAGCCACCGTGCCCAGCCAACTTTTTTAAACCTTTTTTTGTCAAAAATTAAGACACAAACACACAAATTATTAGCCCAGGTCTATACAGGGTCAGGATCATCAATATCACTGTCTAGTGTTGTCCCACTAGAAAAGTCTTCAGGGGCAATAACACACATGGAGCTGTCATCTCCTGTGATAACAAGGCTTTCTTCTGGAATACCTTCTGAAGGACCTGCACGAGGCTGCTTTACAGTTAACTGTTTTTTTTTTTTAATACGGACTACACTCTAAAATAATAATAAATAGTAAATACATAAATCAGTAACATAGTTATTATCAAGCACTGTGCCCTGTATATACTGTACATGTTATACTGACATGACTGGCAGTGCAGCAGGTTTGTTTACATCAGTATCACCACAAACACATGAGTAATATGTTGGCTCTATGCTGTTACCTTAGCTACTATGTCACTAGCAGACAGGAATTTTTCTGCTCCATTATAATCTTATGGGACCACCATCATATACCTGGTCTGTTGTTGACCAAAACATCATTATGTAGCACATGACTGTATACAACTCATGTCACAGCATTTTCTCCAAAAGTAGTAATTTTTATAACTTTCCAAATTTTCTACAGTGAATGTGTATTACTTTAGTAGTCATAAAACAAAGCAATGTTGTGATTTTTTAAAAAGCACATCTCTGTGATAAAATGTCTTTAAAGATATAATTTTTTTAATTAATTTTTTTTTGTAGAGACGAGGGTCTCGCTATGTTGCTCAGGCTGGTCTCAAACTCTTGGCCTCAAGCAATCTTCCTGGCTTGGCCTCCCACAGTGCCGGGATTACAGGCATGAGCCACCACACCCAGCCTGAAAGATACATGTAAATATATATATATATATATATATATATTTTGAGACAGGGTCTCACTGTGTTACCCAGGCTCGAGTGCAGTGGTGTCAGCTTACTGCAACCGAAATTCCTGGGCTCAAGCGAGTCTCCTGAGTAGCTGAGACTACAGACATATGACCTTATACCTGGTTAATTTTTTTTGATAGTTTTTGTGTAGTTTTTTTTTTTTTTTTTGAAACAGGGTCTTGCTCTGCCATCCAGGTTGGAGTGCAGTGCCATGATCATAGTTCACTGTAACCTCATGCTCCTAGGCTCAAGGGATCCTCCTGCCTCAGCCTCCCAAGTAGCTAGGACTTCAGGCATGTGCCACTATATCTGGCTGATTTTTTAAATTATTGTCTTACTATACAACAGTTTATGTTTTTGAAAGTTGGTTGTTATTTGCCCCATTTTATGGATGAAGCTACTGAAACTCAGAGAGGGTAGGTAACTTGCCCAGTGTACAGGCTAATGGCTGGAGACCAGAATTCTTTGGCCTGTTTCCAAAAAAAAAGTGGAGGCAATAAACACATGAAAAGATGTTCACTATCACTAGCTGTCAAGGAAATGTAAATTGAAGCCACAGTGAGATACTATTTTCCACCTACTAGGATGACCGTAAGACATATGATAACAAATGCTGGTGAGAATACAGAGAAAATAGAACCCTCATACACCACTGGTGGGACTAAAAAATGGTGCAGCTGCTTCAGTAAAGAGCCTGGCAATTCCTCAAAAGGTTGAACACAGAGGTACCATATGGCTCAGCAATTCCACTGCTAGGTATATATCCAAGAGAAATGAAAACATATATCCACATAAACAGCTGTACATGATTGTTCACAGCATCACATCATCATTCACAGTAGCCCCAAAGTGGAAACAACCCAAATGCTAATCAACTGGTAAATGGATAAGCAAAACGTGGTAGGTAGATCTATTTTGAATATAATTCAGCAATAAAAAAAAAATGAAGTACTGTTAAATGCGATAACATAGATGAACTTTGAAAACATTATGTTAAGTGAAAGAAGGCAGCACAAAGGACCACATATTGTGTGATTCCATTTATAGAAATATCCAGAACAGGCCTATCCACAGAAATAGAAAATAGACTGGTACCTGCCTAAGGCTGGGGGAACACATGAGATGGGGGATGACTGCTAAAGGGTATGGTTTTTGAGGGGGGGGCGGTGATGAAATGTTCTGAAATTGACTGCAGTGATGATTGAACTACCCAAACCTTTGGATTATATACTTAAATGAATAAATTGTATGGTAGGTAAATTACATCTCAAAGCTGTTACACTTAAGAAAAAACTGTATTACAGACATTCTGGTTTTTATCTTTACCTCAAGATAACCAAAAAAGTTGTAAAACAGCCTATTACAAGAAGAAATTTTCCACTTGGCAGATTTATTGACAGTAAATCAAATGTTGGGTTCTATTTTCACATACCTCCTATTTGTAGCTCTGGACAGCCCATTCGTCTCATCTGTGTGCTGACAGACTCAATCTCTTGAACAAGTGGCACTAATATTGTCTCATTGATCCACTAGGAAGAAATGAAGTACAGACTTTGTGTATTTAATTCCAAAGTATTTCTCAAATAATTATTTTCTTTTTTACAAGCAACTCTAAGAATTTTTTTACTATCCTTTACTTGAATATTAAGAGTCATAAAGTACAGTGAAAGAGAATGGAAGTAGCGCTACCTGAAGTCAAGAGCTAAGTAAATATGCTCTTGGAGTGTAAATTAATTAAGTTATGATCTTAAATGATGTGTCTGTTTTTTCCTGAAGAAAATATAAAACTTTATCCCTGGGCATAGAAAAGTGGGAAGAAAAAAAAAAAGAAAATATAAAACTTAGCTATATGTTAAATTTTTATTCAAATGTTTTTTATATTATACTTGAAGGATAATCTTCAGTTTACATTTCCAGGGTAATTACTCACACATTTATTAACATAGTATTTGTACTGGTTTGTGATAAGAAAGATAGCTTTTCAAACTAATATAACTGATAAACTCTCAGCAGGCTCACCTAGTTCCCTAATCACAGAGATTTATCGCATTTGAAACTGGTTTGTAAATATTACAATATTATTTTAGGACTGGAAATTTCAAATTCCTTTTCCATGGCTAATATCAAACTAATTCTGGGATGTGAAAAGACTGTCTAAGCAAACTCCTTGTCTGGTTTGTGTGTTACTGCTTTGTGTGTGTGTTTGTAGCAACTTCAATCACCACTTCTGTTTCTATGCTTTTGTTTAACCACAAAATGAATTGCTCAAAAGATGTTTCAGATGAAAAACAAGTCCACAATTCCTTATAAACAATTTTGAATTTAAAACTTCTGAAATTAAAGTTTTTTTGTAATCCATTTAGCAAGCAAAATTTGATATGTTGGTAAGACTTGAACTGAGTTCACAAAAAGCTACTTACAAATTTTACTGCACTTAGTATGACTGTTCATCTGCTTTGTTATGAAAATATTAATGCAGTCCATTACTGAGTACTAACTAGACTCTGCTAGTGGTGTTACAAAATATATGGTACAGGTATACACATATTGCTTTTTTAAAAAATCCAAAAAACTCTAAATTTCAGAACATGTTAGCCTAAAGAACTCAGATGAAGAATAATGTTTGTATTTTTCTAAGGGGCTGATACTCCTGACCAAGCTTTTATATTTTAAATATATTAACATTTTTAGACTAGCCTATAACTGAAACTACAACAGATTACAGTTGCAGGACATCATTTTACTCATTCATTCTTCCAACATTTATTACATGCATCCTACTTGCCAGCCACTTTTTGGCTGCAGCTAAACTATTTAAGGTGTCCAGGAGAGAGAGCTAGGCCTTACCCTCAGAAATTCTAACTGAGTAGGTCTGAGGTTGGGCTCGGGAATTTTTATTTTTAAAATGCTGTCTAGGTTTCTGGTTCAAGAAAGCAGGCCACCATTTTTACCCTCCCCCCCCACCTCCGATGCCCTATGTAAACTATAGTAAAATAATAAAAACAAGCACAAGTGATTTCAACACAGTTCTAGAAGACGCAGAGTGGCTAGATGAGTGTTCAGGGATGTAAACAGTAGAAGCAGCAGGGTTTACAGAACATAAGTGGAGCTACCTGTAGTGAAGGAGGGAGCCAATCAGCCCAACAGACCTGGGGATACAACACGATGGTACTACAGAGATTGGGATAAAGAGGTAGAGTTGGAAACAAAGGAACGAACCAACTTTGTATATGGAAAAATTGACCTCCAGGTCAATGATTCGAGAGGGTTCTTCTCTAGAAAAACTGAAATTACATATGTTCTGAAGTAGCTTCAAACACATATTGTCTTATTTCTCTACCTTTTAAGTTCTCTGAGGGCAAGGACTCCATTTTTGTTTCCTTCACAAATCTAGGTACACGATCTGACTGACAGAAAAGCTCTTCAGAAAATAAAATTGAAAAGTTGGAAAAGAGAAGATCTTAACTAAACATCTTGCTCCTTTATCTTTTCAAAATACGTTGATTTACTAAAAATAGAGGGTGGGAAATCCCATGAAAATGGACACCATAAGGTAAATGTCATGTTTATCCCTATAAATGTACCATTCACACTGTACTTTTAATAACAGTTAATTCTAATATCCTATTTAACAATTAACAAATCTAACTGATAGTCTAATAACATGCTTTGCATATTGAGGCACTAATTGTCCAAAGAATAATGTCAGAACTTACATTTCTAAACTTAGCTGTCCATGAATCCATATGATCAAGAAGTTGTCTATTCATAGTCACTCTTGCCCAAACCTATTAGAAATACATCATGTATAAAATGAACAATCAGTGAGGAAAAATGCTGCCAAAGCATCATTCTTCCCCTTAATCTAAAAAAAATGATGAACTTTGAAAAAAATTTTCACAAATATCCATATTCATCTGGTTAATATTCAATAATTTTATTACCCACTTAAAGTTGCTGTTCACACACAGATATATCTTTAAAAGTTCCTTATATTAGTATGTTTAAAGAATGTTTTTATTGCTTCTAAGAACAAAATTAAAATCCCATATTTGGTATTACAGTGATGGAGTTATAGACTGACAAATGTTCTAATCCAAATGTGTTTTACAAGCAAGAGTCTTGTGTATGTTAAGTACAATTAGATACCTGAGAGCCTTTTGATAATGCATACAGAAAGATGTTTCAGGTGGGGCACTAATGTCAACTGTGTGTCGCAAAGTAAAATGTACAGCATAACTTAGTTTTAGGTACACAAAGTAAGAGAGGAGCTCTTCCAGTGGTTAATGTGTGCCAGATTTACATTTCTATACAGTAAAAGTAAAGATTACAGAAAAAATGTCCCCAAAGTTGAAGAGTTTCTAACAATCTATAAATCATAAATATTAAGTCATTTTTATTTTCCATTTACCTCTTCTGCAGCTTGTTTAGAACTGAGATCGGCTTCATCTTTGTTAGCACACGGGGCCTGAGACCTACAGGCAAGTTGATACTGAAACTTCTTTAGAGTTTGTGCATAATCCCCCACAGAACGACTGTAGTTCCAAAAAGTAGGACTGCTGGAAGGAGAGGTAGAATCTGGGCTCCCTGCAAGTATTAATTTAAACTGTGTAAGTCTGTTGTAGTAATTTTTACATCTAGAGTTAACACATGAATAGTGGGTATCTATTAATAGGTACTTAGGCAATGGCAATAGAGGAATCAGAAGGCAAACCCCCAAGGAGCTTCTCTCCTCCCTCCTCCTCAACACAATTTTCTCTTCAAAGAACGTCGACTGCTTGTATTAAAAATTAAAAGGAACATTTTCTGAACGGCATCAATTTAGGAACCATAAGAATAGTAAGTAGTTGAAAGTGTTTATTTTTGTTGTAAAGTTAAACTTGTTTCATTCTCTAAGACATTTAAATCATTCAATAATAAACAAACAAAAGACAAATTTCTTCAGGAAATAAATAGGCTAAGCAAGTTCCTTGCTTGAATTTTTAGAAGCTTCTCCTGAATGGGATAACCACAGCCTCCTATTATAGACTACTCTCTTGAGCTATAGGCTAAATTTACTCGTCTCTGCACTATACTGTGTTTTATTTAACATCCTGTAGTAATTCCTGCGTGGTATTAAAAGACTATCTGCTAACTACACTTCTAAATTTACAAAATTGCCGAGGGCAGTGGCTCACGCCTGTGATCTCAGCACTTTGGGAGGCCAAGGGGGGAGGATCTCTTGAGGTTAGGAGTTAGAGGCCAGTCTGAGCAACACAGGGAGATGCCATTGCTATAAAAAATTTAAAAAATTAGCCAGGTGTGGTGGCTCCTGCCTGTAGTCCCACTTACTCAGGAGGCTGAGGCAGTAGGATTGCTTGAACCTGAGAATGTAAGGCTGCAGTGAGCTATAATGAGGCCACTGCACTCTAGCCTAGGCAACAGAGCAAGACCCTATATCTATAAAAATAAATAAATAAATGAGTAAGCTTACAAATTTACTTTTTGGAAATGTAAAAAGGTTACATTTACGAATCTACTCCTACAGAGGCCATAGCAGAGTACTTATCACACTTCAGCGTTATAGTTTGTTTTCCCAAATAGAATTTGAGCTCCTTGAGGGTAGGGAGCGTTTTTTTTTCCCTAGCACCTAGCATAGCACCTGAATAAATAAGCAAGTTTTCAATGACAAATATAAGGTATTTAAGAAGGGCTTAGTTTTTCAGAGTTTAAGTGATATCAAAAATATCAATTGGGCCGGGCGCGGTGGCTCATGCCTGTAATCCTAGCACTCTGGGAGGCTGAGGTGGGCGGATTGCTCAAGGTCAGGAGTTCGAAACCAGCCTGAGCAAGAGCGAGACCCCGTCTCTACTAATAACAGAAAGAAATTAATCGGCCAACTAAATATATATGGAAAAAATTAGCCGGGCATGGTGGCGCATGCCTGTAGTCCCAGCTACTCAGGAGGCTGAGGCAGAAGGATCGCTTCAGCCCAGGAGTCTGAGGTTGCTGTGAGCTAGGCTGATGCCACGGCACTCTAGCCCGGGCAACAGAGTGAGACTCTGTCTCAAAAAAAAAAAAAAATATCAATTGATCCTTTTGTAGTTCCTAAGCATGATGATCAGGTTTTCATGTGCATGCGTGAGATGTGCCTCCCTCAAACCTTGTTACGATGTCGGCACATTACTCGTCTGACATGAAAAAAAAATATACATATTAATTGATGCTTTATGGTCTTGGGGGAGAAAAGAAAAAAAAAGATACCTTATGCTCTCACACAAAAATCACAAACATAAACTAGTTCTTTATCTTAGAATTTCTAAAAGAAGTGACTATGAAAGAATAAAACTAATTTTCTTGTGATGTTTATATGCACAAAGGATGAGAAATGTAGCAGCCTTTTAATTCATCAAAATCTTGAAGGTTAGCCAATCTTGTGCTAGGAGCTTTGGTGAATATTATATGTTTCATGCTAAACATACCACATAAAAATAAAAATAGTTATGTCAAGAAATATCATACTTTGTGTGACATTAAATTTCCAAGTAGGACTTCTGACAAAATTGACTCATAGGAATGAATTAATGTCAAGAAAAGAAGTTGTAAATAAACACAAATGATTTAATAAATAGGGAACAGAAAAGAAAGATAAGAAACAGGGTAATGATAAAGTTATCCTATTTTGATTAATCATATTCACTATTAACTTTAGCAATGATAAGCTTTCTGTGAAAAAACTTGAACCTGGGAAAAATTTCATTGAAGACTGGCGTTAGATAATGGATGGAAACAGGAATTTTTAATACCTCTTGGGCATTAAAGTAAATCAAAAATATATATAGCAAGCAGTGACAAATTAGGGCCTTTCTGTGATGAACGTCAGTAATACCACCACCACCACCACCACCACCACCACCACCACCAAAATAGCACACAAACTATAGATGGATAACCTCAAAGACCTAAGAATCAAGGCACACAGAGATCTGGAAATCTGGCAACACAGCAAACCAGATAATCCAAAATATCTCCCAATATAAATATCCAAAAATGTTTACTAAATAAAACAGATTATTTAAATGAATAATGGAGCTTGTAAAAAAGTAAGGGTACAAATAGCCAGTGGCTAAAAGTGAAGAGAGAACTGAAAATCAGAGTAGCCTGTGGGCTGTGGCTGCTTTAGAGAATCTTGCAGGCCTTGAGAAATCTATCAGTTTGGATTTCAGTGCCCAAGTGGGAACTTGAGATAAGGATTTGAGCCTGGGAGAGTAAAGAGTTGGATTAAGACCTTTACTCTACCCCCATTTCCTGCTTCCAGCATCTTGCCAGGAATTTCAAAGGGTCACTGAGGGTTTCTGAGTAGATAAGAGAAAAAATCTGTCCACTGGCAACATGAGATAAAGGAAGCACATCTGTCTTAGGTTGTTGGGAATTTTTTTTAAAGTCCTGCGATTTAAAAATCACAGATTCATCTTCACTTGGGTTTAGAGTGTCTATTTACAGTACCTGTGAGGTCCAGGAATGTCTAAGCTTAGAAATCACTTAATTAGCTCAAGGGCAATGATACTCCTTAGGTACCTGACAGAGGCAAATACAAAATGGCTAGGAAGAGACAGGGCATCCATCCAGCTTGCCCAGGATAGAAGAAACACTAACAAACCTCTCCTGAAGATAAGCTTACCAAAACTAACAAAATTACATAAACCACAAGGAAACAAGCAAGCCTCCAAGCATAATGGTCGACAAGACAAAAATGTCAGTATTTAATCTGCAAGAACTTTAGATAATTGAACTATTGGACAAACACTTACTATTAATAAAAGTGTGCTTAAAGTGACTGAGATAGAAAAAGGAATTGAAATGACTGAAACAAATTGGGTTGAAGGGTAAAACAATGCTCTTATTTAAAGAAAGCCAAACTATTAAATGTAGAAGAAATGAATGTATTAGGAAGTCTCCATTTTGCAACCACTACTGTATTACTCATTCAGGCAAGAGTCATCAATAGATGCTAAAATCGCTGGGTGAAAAGCTGTTAGGGGAACAGGATACAAAAGAGAAAAGCTATTATGAAGAAATCTGGTTGTCATCACCTTGATCAAGTGATCCAATTTTACTATGCCAACAAATGGACAAAACAGCATCATGTATCTCTTCATATGATACACTGAAAGGGACATGCCACCACCTAAGTATTCTTGCCAGAAAATATTTAACTTGAATTCAATACTAAGGAAATGGTCAGATAAATCCAAATTTGCAAAACAGCCTGATCTTTTCAAAACGTCAATGTCATACAAGACAAAAAAACAAACAGATGTTCTAGTTCACAGACAAAAGAAGCAGGACAACTAATTGCAATACATGATCCCTAACTATACCCTGCATCAGTAAAAGAATGAAAAAGAGCTATAAGGGTCGTGATTGGGTCAACTGGGGAAATGTAAGAATAACTGAAGTATCTTAAGTATGACAATCATACTATAATTATAAAGGAAACTGTCTTGTTCTTAGGAGAAGCATGTGAAATTACTTAGGAATGAAATGGCATAGTATCTCCAACTTCCTTTCAAACGGTTCAGCAAAAAAGTATATGTGTGAGTGAGAGAGAGAAAGAGAGAGAGAGAATGAATGAGAGCTTGGTTTCTCACTACTGGAGAATGGAGCTACAAATATGAAAAGACTTATTCTGTCTTGTATAAATGGATTGGAATTGGAGCTATCATTATGAACCCGTGGGTTTTTTTGCTTTTGTTTGTGTTTTTGTTTTTTTTTTTTCTTGAGACAGAGTCTCACTCTGTTGCCTGGGCTAAGAGTGCTGTGGCATCAGCCTAGCTCATAGCAACCTCAAACTCCCGGGCTCAAGCAATCCTTCTGCCTCAGCCTCCCAAGTAGCTGGGACTACAGGCATGCCCCACCATGCTCGGCTAATTTTTTCTATATATTTTCAGTTGGCCAATTAATTTCTGTCTATTTTTAGTAGAGACGGGGTCTCGCTCTTGCTCAGGCTAGTTTCAAACTCCTTTGAGTGATCCGCCCACCTCGGCCTCCCAGAGTACTAGGATTACAGGCGTGAGCTACCGCGCCCGGCCCATGGTTTTTACTGTATACACAGATGGAGAAATGCATACAGATGTGTGTGCACATAAATCTGTGTGATTATGTATGTCTATACATAAACTTCCTAGCTGTATGCTGAGAAGACCTAGAGTAATGATACCTCAGTAGCAACAGCATGATCACTACCTATATATTAATTTCTTTCTTTTTTTTTTGGAGACATTCGAGTTTCACTCTGTCGCCCTGGCTAGAGTACAGGGGCGTCATCGTAGCTCACTGCAACCTCAAACTCCTGGGCTCAGGAGATCCTCCTGCCTCAGTCTCCGGAGTAGCTGGAACTACACGTGCACACTACCACACCTGGCTAATTTTTTTTTTCTCTATTTTTTGTAGAGACGGGGTCTTGCTCTTGCTCAAGCTGGTCTTAAACTCCTGAGCCCAAGTAATCCTCCTGCCTCGGCCTCCCAGAGTCCTAGGATTACAGGCACGAGCCACCGTGTCTAGCCTCATTTCTAAATATCATTCTCTATTAAAAGGAATTGGGGCTTTTGGGGAAACAGACTGATTCTAGAGCTAGCCATGGAAAGTATAAGATAAGCCTGAAATATTTTGTGGTGCTATTAATAGAAAGCAGGGCTGGCCGGGCATGGTGGCTCATGCCTGTAATCCTGGCACTTTGGCAGGCCGAGGTGGGCGGATTGCTCAAGATCAGGAGTTCGAAACCAGCCTGAGCAAGAGCGAGACTCCGTCTCTACTAATAATAGAAAGAAATTAATTGGCCAACTAAATATATATAGAAAAAATTAGCCGGGCATGGTGGGGCATGCCTGTAGTCCCAGCTACTCGGGAGGCTAAGGCAGAAGGATTGCTTGAGCCTAGGAGTTTGAGGTTGCTGTGAGCCAGGCTGATGCCACGGCACTCTAGCCAGGCAACACAGTGAGACTCTGTCTCAGAAAAAAAAAAAAAAAAAGAAAGAAAGGGGATGGGGGAGAAAGGAGCATCCTCAAAGAATATAGTGTCATGTCAAAAGAACACAAAAGCCAGATTAAAGAGGATTCTACTAGCCAAATCTGAGACAACCTAACGATCA